>RJWT010055879.1:0-10098 GCA_004365215.1 Cuniculus paca
GCCATGTTTGTGAGTTTTTACCAAAAGAAAAACTATATTGACTTTATTTTCTTTCTTATACTATGTTAACCTAGAGCCCTTTGGGAGTCCCACTGGGAAATGAATCTAGAAATTAGAACAGAGAGTAGTAGAGTGTTAATTTCTTTGAGGCCAGATTCGATTGGGGTCAGCAGCAGGACACAGTATCCTGAAATGTCCTCTTCTATCAAATTCAATCTCTGATTGGATCAGATGCAATCAGTCTTATTACCCTACCGATGTTTATAAGGTCGTATTTATACCAATTTGGAAACATGATTCTTAAAGAGTAGAACCCTGGGGCACCTCTGCCACCTCACAGGGAGGTGATGAGAGATATTCAAAGTTTTCTTTGAATGAAACACGGAACATCTACCAGGCTCATGTGAACAATCACTATGAAGTTGTTCAACCCAAGATAACTAATAAATAGAATTGCCAAGGCATCTCTTTTGGCTTAAGGAATCTGTGAAAAAAATTCTTGAGGTACTAATGAAAACTGGGGAAGTTTGTGAATCTGTGGTTTAGAAGCTGAAGGCAGCCTTCTTTGGGCACAGTGGTGGTAGTGGTATTAGTAAATTCTTTTCAATGTGCATTTAGGAGTGGAAGGAAACCTTGCAGTGTGATTGGGATGTGTTTGGAGACAGAGGACTAGACTGATCTGCCTAGGGAAGAAGCAGCTGCCTGAGAAGAATAACACAGGGGCCTGGGAATGAAAGAATCAGGGATGTGAAAGAGAGAGGCCAGAGAGCTGAGACCAGAAGTGCAAAGTGCCTCTGAGAAGTGCCTGCCAGTGCCTTGCCAGGTGGATTCTTGCAAGAGGGTGTCTGATGTTCACTGTGCATTCTTGCTAGACTGATGCCATCCCTGTCTGCAGGCTCCTTGCTAGTCAAAGTGTCTTCTGATCAGAACATCAGCTTGGCCAGAGTGCTCATTAGAAATGCAGAATCTGGAGTCTCATCCCAGACCCAGATTCGAACCTGCATTTTGACGGGATCCTGAACTGATTCTTGCATACATTGGCAAGGGAGAAGCGCTGTGCCGCATCTCATGGTCTCCAGCATGGCTGACAGCGAAACTTCCAAAGGAGTTTAGAAAGGTACTAAAGACTGGTCCTGCTTCCCAGAGAGGTTTATTTATGGATGGAGGGAGCATATTCAACACCAGGATATTTAAAATCCTTCAAATAGTGCTAAAGCTATGTTGGAGAACTATTGGACTGATACAAATACCTTGTAATCCAAAATTCTGGGTCAGTTTGACCCAAATATAGAAAATAATTGATTGAGATAACATATGTATAAATATCACATTGTTTCTCTGGTGTAAGAAACTGAACGTGTAAATAAGAACCAAAATGTATAATAGATATTGTGAAATAGGAAATAATTATTCAAAAGGCAAGGGGAGTCGGGGGAGAAGGGAAGGGAAGGTAAACGAAAAAAATGAGAATAAACAAGGATAAAATGGAAGCAAACTTTGGTGAATAAGGAGGAGAAAAGGGGTTGAAGAGAGGGTGGGGAATGGGGAAAAAAAAGGAACTAAGATACATCATGTGCAGGCACGAATTTCCTATGATGAATGTGATCATTATGCATATCTAAATTGTACCAATAAATTTAATTATTAAAATAATAAATAAAATAAAGTTAGAAAAATATAAATAAAATGATAAAAAATAATTGAAGTATTGTATGTAAGTCATGAGAGAAAGAGATCAGCAGATATAAGAGATCAGTGGACTCAAGAGACATCCCTGAAATGTTAGGACGTAGGGTGAAGCAGGGGTTTCCAACCCCAGGGCCAAGGACAGGCCTTTAGGAAACAGGCCACACAGCAGGAGTGAGCAGCAGGAAAGTAACCACCCCCCATGGCTTGCATTATCGCCTTAGCTCTGCTTCTGTCAGATCAGCTGCCGCTGTTAGATTCTTAGAGGAGCATGAACCTAACTGTGAACAGTGCATATGCAGGATCTACCATGTGTGCTCTTTATGAGAATCTAACCTTGAACCTCTTCCCCCACAATCTCCACGGAAGATTTGTTTCCCATGAAGCTGGTCCCTGGTACCTAAAAGTTTGGAAAGTACTGGGATAAGAAAAATGGGATTTCTACCATATACACGATAGGGGTTTAAGTCAATTCCTACTTACACATTGTGAACAAGATAAGCCCAGTAGTTTGGAGGACTGGGAACATGTAGGTGATTGACATCAGTTACAGACGATTACGATTTGGATGTGGCCCCCCCATCAAAAGTTCATATGTTGGAAACTTGGTCCCCGCTGTGACAGCATTAAGAGGTGGTGGAATGTTAAGAGCTATAGCGTAGTGGGAGGTTGTGGTGTGGATATGATATGTCTCCCAATGCTAATGTGTTGGGAGCTTGGTCCCCAGTACAGCAGTGGTCACAAGCGTGGTTTTGGAAAGTAATTGAATGGTCAGGGCTCTAATTTTATTAACAGGTTACTCCTAATAGCTCAATGGGCTCATTAGGAGGTGGGGTCTAATTGGGTGAACTAGGTAGGTGGGAGTGTGGCATCGAAAGGTGTACTTTATCCTTGGCCCCTCCCTTGAGATCTCTCTCTGTCTCTGTCTCTCTGTCTCTGTCTCCATTTCTCTCTTACCTTCTCCATTTTCTCTTTCTCCCCCTTTTCCTTCTTTCTTGTTCCTGGAAGCAATGAGGCAAGCAGCTTTCCTTTTCTTCATCATGCTGTTCCATCATGACAGTACGCTTTCCTTCAGATCAAATAATGGAGCCAACCAACTATATACCATGAACCAAAATAAATCCTTCATCCTTTTTGATTTTCAGATATTTCATCACAGTGATGGAACGACAACTCGGAGGTTGTTACTCATCTCGTCCTGTTTTGCTGTGTGAGGAGTCCCTCCCACATGCATTCCTGCCAAGATGCCATCAACCAGGAGGTGACACAGCCAGGGAAACTCTTGCTAGAGCTGGCACTATACTACTTAGCTTTCAACCTCTAAAACTGTTAACTAAATAAAGTCCTTTTCCTATAAGTTCCTCATCTTCGGGTATTTTATTATAGTAACAAAACTGACCAAAATACAAATACAAATTGTTCACAGGGTTAATGAAATTCACCACAGACCTTCAGATGGCATCCACTCAGGTGACAGTCACAGACCACCTAAAGAAATGCTGTATTTGGTCATTTTGGATCAGTATCCTTCAAGGAAGGAGAGGCCAAAGTGGTGGTTTTCCCAAACTTTCCTAAGACAGATTAGTGATACTGGCAGTGCCCTACTACAAAGCAACAAGGTACTATGTTCTCCAACTCCAGTCTCTGCCTCTTCCTTTGTCACTAATGGTTCATTGACTTATGGTACAAGCTCTCCTGGGTGAAAGGCTTGGAGTAAGTTTTTCATGATAGGTCTTGGGGATAAAGTCTGGAAAGTCAGAAAATCAGAAGGAAGGAGATTCTCCCAGTGACAAAAAAATCCTGGCCAAATTAACAAGTGCTTTTCCATCTCTCCAGTCATTCAGGTCCATACTAAGAAATACAGCCTAGTTGTAGGTCAGAGGATTGGAAGAGCCAGAGTGGTGCCATAACCTAGAAAGGCCATAACCCAGTAAAATGGGGATGAGAGTCACATACCTGGTTCAGGGATGTATGTGTCTGCAGCTCTGAGTGGATGTTGGGAGCTCTGATGTATCTTCTGGTGTAACTCACAATGATCCTGGAGATTATTCTTCATTGGGAGTGACAAAATGGGAGTGACTAGATCTGAAATTATGATAGCAATAAGCAGTCATCCAATAGATATTTTGTGGATAACGCTAAAAGTGATTGCAAAGTTTTTGACACACCCTTCATTGAAAGGTGGGGCCTATGTCCCTTCTTCCTGACTCTGAGTGGGTTTATTGTGACTTGGTTAATAAGACACATTGGGCATTCCAGCCTTTCCTAGGTGTTAAGGGCTAGCAATTTTTACTGCCTGCCCCTTGGAACACCTGCTCTTGCAACACAGTCACCAAACTGCGAAAGGTTCCAAACATCCTTGTGGAAAGCAACTGGAGATTTTCTGACAATCTCAACTGAAATTTATCCACAGCCATCACCAAACGGTCTCCTAATTAGTAAGTCACATATCACTGCAGCCTCTGACCCCAAATGAGTGATGTAGAACAGAGTAACCTTAGTTGAGCCCTGCCCATATTGCAGAATTATGAGTAAAATAAATCATTAAGGTTTGGATAACTCAATGTTTTAGATAACCGGGACGTAATTTGATACCAGGGTGAGGTGTTACACTAACTAAAGCTTAATGTGTACTGGTTTTGGATCTGAGGGGCAGACAGAAGATTGCAGATACATGGGTTAAATGCAAAATGTTCCATAAAAGTATCATTGTGTTCAGAGATGAGGTGTTTTGGAAGGTGAGTGAGTCATGGGGGTGGTACCATATGCTCATCAGTGAGTTAATCCATTGGGGAGCTCATAGCTAAATGTCCTATTAGTACGTAGGGCCTGATTAGAGGTGATTCACTGGGGATGTTGTGTTCTTGTCCTTGACTACCCCTTTTTTCTCTCTGTTTCTGGGTGCCATTAAGTAAGCAGCTTCTGTCTACCATGCCCTTCCATTTTGCTATTTTGGCTTTAGAGCTAGCAGATCACGGAGTAAATCCTCTGAAACTATGAGTCAAAATAAACTTTTCTTTCTTTAAATTGTAGATATCAGGTATTTTGTACCAGTGATGGGAAGGGACTGATACAGAAGGCCTCAGGGGAGATGTGAGTGAAGGCTGAAGGACAGTGAAAGGAACATCGTGGAAAGTTATGGAAAAAATAATACATAATACACGGTGGTGGAAAGCTTAGCAAGATTATTATTGCTTGAAATAATGTGGGAAACTGCAAGATCTCAGAAAGATTTAAGATCCTGTCTAGTGGGTTCCTTAAGAATCTTTAAGGGCATGACCCACAGAAGCTTCACAGATGACTAACCCTTTCTTGAAAAGAAAGAAAGATGTGAATTCGTGTAATGGAATCGATTATAAATTTATATTGTAAATTTAAAAAAAAACTTGTGGTAGCTTAGACTGCAAGGGACAGAGAAGTAAAAAAAGAGGCTTTGATATCTTTTCATGCATGTATTATAAACATGCCATATGCTTTCCTGTCACTGGCACAAAATACCCAATGTCCATCATTTGAAGGAAGAGAGGTTCATTTTGATTCACAGTTTTAGTCCATGCATGGTTGGCTGCCTCCAAGGCAGAAGTGGTGTGGGGAAGGGTAGGGTGGAGGAAAGCTGCTCACTTCATGGCAACCAGGAAGCAAAGAGAGAGAGAGAGAGATGGGAAAAGCTGGGAACAAGAACATACCTTTATGGTATGAACTCACCCATGGATTAATCCACTAATTGGAATGATTGATCACCTTTCTCATGATCCAAATCATCTTCAAAACACATGAGACTTTTAGGGGACATTTTAGCTCCAAATCATGACACCATAATTTGTATAGTTGGATAAGACTTTTGTGCCCTTTCGGAGGGGGAAAGTGTATTTTGCATAAGGAAGGAATACAAATATTTATTTCCAAAAGGCAAAGTGTGGTAGAATAAAAATAGATGCAAATTTCTAACTGTTCTCACATTTTGAGATGGGAACCAATGTGTTCTCCTCTTGGATTATGCAGATTCTGTGAAGGAAGTTTTTTGCCAGTTTCTGGGCTCAGATCTTAAAAAACTGACAACCTCTAGTCTTCTTACTGTTTCATAGACTGGGATATTTGTTCTCAGAATGCAGCTGTTATTGCATGAAGAGGGCCAAGTAGCCCCAGTAAGAGGTCATCTGGAGAGGAAATGGGTCTTTGCCAGCAGCAGGGGTGGAGAGACTACTTAAAAGCACCAACCTGCCAGCCCCTTGAGCAAACCTTCTCAGACTGTTGCAGAAAAACCAATAGCAAACCAGGTGGAAGACTATGTGTTGAGGAATCTAGAAGGCAACATTTATTAATTGTAATGTCAACAGGCTGGGGAACAATGAACAGAGTCCAAATCACTAGCCAAGAGCCAGGTTTGAATCCAGTTTAAATATAGTTTATAAGCAGGAAATACAAGGCATTACATGATTACTGACACGGATTGAATTAAGTCAGATATTTTCAAACTAAATCTAAATACATTTGCTTAAAATCAATTATTTATCATAACATAGGAACATCCTGGAGATAGGAGAAGGGGTTCAAAAGGAGCAAGCAGAGTTAAAAAGTGTCCTTTGATGGGTTACTTCACCCCAACCAAAGTCCTTAAAACCAGTTAGAAGCAATATATTTTCTTAATTAAGGGAAACATAAGCTGATAATAGTCAAATTGAGCCAGTGCATTACCCGAAGAAAAGCAGCTGCACTCAGACAGTCAAGGCTGATTGAATTCAGCAGGGTGTTTACGTGACAGGCAGCAGGAGCATAGGCAGAGGTTGCTATTTGATTTTAACTTGCTACAACAAGTCTATACATTTGCTATTCTATAACTATTCTACATCCTTTACTAATCATATAATTGTGCCCTTACAAGATGAGAATCCTCTAGTTTCAGTTAACTCCCCTAATACTGCACAGAATTGAGGTAAACTGTCTCCACTGAGCCCTGTGCAAATTGCAGATTCATGAACAAAATAAACAAGTATTGTTTTTAACTACTGGTGGGGAATGTTTAGTAATGTAGCAATATAGTACAGGCTTCCTGGATTCTTTTAGGGTAATTATCTTCAGCTGTATGAAATCATCTTAGACATGAGGAAGGAGGTGGCTATACATCTTTTTGTAGGACAAGGTGACAACAGAAAGTAGTCACGAGAGGAAGGGGCAGGGCAGAAAGTAAGTACCCTCTTTGTATTTTTTCTTACTAACCCAGAAGTTCAGTGACCTCACTTATATCTTTTACTAGGTGTTCATTTAGACACAACTAATATCTCACTCTACCTCGCCCCACTTCTTAAAGTGTGAAGCAGCCTCAGGAGACTTCCTGTAACCATTCCCCACAAAGACCTACTTCCGTCTTCAGCCTGTTGGCTATTTGATGATCCATTTCATTTACTTTGTTTTTCTGTATAAATATTCCTTAATGCTTTTTATTAAAATTCTAAGCATGCCTATGTGTAATGGTACCAAAACAGGTGGTAAATTCAGGGGAAAATTCTATATACAAGTTAGGAATGTAGCATAATAAAAAAATTTACTGAGCATGAGTTTTAAGTTCTTTCTCCATATTTTTGCACTTTAATCTTTCATTCATCCTAGGATACAGGTAAATTGCCCAAGGCCACATGGCTGGCAGGAGGGAAAAGCACTGTAACTTAGAATTTTCTGCCTCTAGAGCCATGTTTCTGACTATTCTGCTGTGCTATTCCTTAGCTGCTGTGAATATTTATTTTTTTAAAAATTAGTTTATTTGTACAGCTTAGACATGCATCATCATAGAGAATTTGTACTTGCACATGATATACCTTGATTCCTCTTTTTTCCCAATCCCCTTTTCTCCTTTCGACTCCTCTTCCCTTGCTTATTTACAAAGTTTTGTTTCCATTTTATCTTTTTATCATTTTTTTCTTTTCTCTTTTTTCCTTTCCCCATGCCCCCTCCCTAGTTCCTCTTTCTTTTGAACAATTTCTTCCTATTTCACAATACCTATTATACACTTTTATCCTTATTTATACTTTAGGTTTCTTATATCAGAGAAGCAATGTGATATTTATACACGTGTGTCTGATTTATTTAAGTGTATGCTCTCAATGTA
This sequence comes from Cuniculus paca, assembly GCA_004365215.1. NCBI lineage: Eukaryota > Metazoa > Chordata > Mammalia > Rodentia > Cuniculidae > Cuniculus > Cuniculus paca. The sequence continues at coordinate 7,790 of RJWT010055879.1, forward strand.
TATCCATTCATCTAGAAATGTCTCAAGTTTACCTTTCTTTATGGATGAGTAGTACTCCATTGTATGAACAATTCACATATTTTTTATTCAGTCCTTGGTTGAGATGCATTTGGGTTGTTTCCAAGATTTAGCTACTAAAAACTGTGCCACTTTGGTATGCTGTTTTTAATTTTTCTGGAAAGATACCCATAAGGAGAATAGCTAGATCAAATGGGACCTCTAATCCTAGTTTTTTGAGGAATCTCCACACTGATTTTTCACAGCCATTTCACCATTCTACACTGCCACCAATAGTGGAAAAGGGCTCCTTTTCCCCACAGTCCCACCAGCATTTGTTATTGATTGATTTGTTGATAACAGTCATTCTCTCTGGAATGAGATGGAATCTCAGTGTTATTTTAATCTGCATCTCTCAAATGGTCAGCAATGTTGAACATTATTTCATATATTTATTTGCCATTTGTATTTATTCCTCTGAGAAGTGTCTATTCATATCAGATGCCCATTTTTGGATTGGGTCTTTAAATTTGGGGGTTCTGATTTTTTCAATTTTTTTATGTTCTGGATATTAGTCCTTTGTCTGAGGGACAACTGGCTAAATTTTTTTCCCAGTCTGTGAGTTGTCTTTTCACTCTATTGGTGATTTCTTTTGTTGTACAAAATCTTTTTAATAAGATGAGATCCCAGTTGTTGATTCCCTGAAGTTGATATTCTCTTTGATCTCCTTTTTTCAGAGTACTGTACTTTTCAATATACAGATCTTTTACTTCCTTTGTTAGATTTATTCCAAATATTTCATTTTTTTCAATGTATTGTGGTATGGTTTTCCTAATTTCTCTCTCATTGTGTTTGTTGTTTGTGTAGAGGCAAGCTATTGATTTTTGAGGGTTGATTTTGTATGCAGCTATGTTACTGAATTTGGTTTTTAAATCTATAAGTCTTATGGTGGAATTTTTGGGGTCTTCTATGCAGACGATTATGTCATCTGTAAATACTGATAATTTAACTTCTTCTTTTCCTATCCCTATTCTTTTTATTTTTTCACTTGTCTCCTTGCTCTGGCTAATATTCCCAGGCTTTATTAAATAGGAGTAGTGATAGTTTACAGTCTTGCCTTTTTCCTGATTTTAGACAGCTTTCTATTTTCGAACATTTAGTATGATGCTGGCTGTTGGTTTGTCATAGATGGCTTTTATCACATTGATATAAATATCATCTATTCCAATTTCCTTCAGGGTTTTTAGCATGAATGGGAGTTGGAATTTATCATATGCTTTTTCTGCATCTATTGAGATGATAATGTGAGTTTTTTCTTTGCCTCTGCTGATGTAGTATATTACACTTACTGATTTGCTTATGTTGAACCATCTCTGTATCCCTCGGATGAATCCTACTTGGTCATCGTGAAAGATAGTCTTGATGATTTGCTGCATTCTGTTTGCCTGCGTCTTACTGAGGATTTTTGCATCTATGTTCATTAGGGAGATTGGTCTGTAGTTTGCTTGTTTGGTTGGGTGTGGTTTTGGTATCAGAATAATATTTGCTTCCAAAAACAGTTTTGGGGGTATTGCTTTCCTTTCAATTTAATTGAAGAGTTTAAACAGTAGTGGCATTAGATTTCCTCTAAATTTCTTATAGAATTCAGCAGTGAACCCATGAGGATTCAGGCTTTTCTTTGCTCGTTAGATTTTAATTACATTTTCAATTTCATTGACTGATATTGGGTTATGTAAAATTTTTATAACTTGCTTCAGTTTTGGCAAGTCATATGTATCTAGGAATCTGTCTATTTGTACTGCATTTTCCATCTTATTACAGTACAGGGTCTCAAAGTAGGTATTGATGATCTTCTGAATTTCCATAGGATCTGCTCTTATTTCACTCTTTTCATTCCTAGTCACATAAGTTTGAGTATTTTCTCTTTTTGTTTTTTTTAGTTTTTTTTTTTAATTTTGAAAAGAATACAACCAAACAAAACAAAACAGAGTAAAGTCAATCAAAACAAAGCAATGAACATGGAATATGACTTTGAAACAGGGTAAAAAGGAAAAAAAAACAAAAAACAAACAAACAAACAATGAAAATGCAATCGATAAGGCTACCATAATGGCTCTTGTTATCTGCAGTATACTTGCCCATACCATCAGGGATAAGTAAAATCAAACAAAATACAACAAACTAAAACAGTAGAAACAAAACAAAACATAATAAAACAAAACAAACAAAGCAGAACAATGTAAGCAATATAGAATTTCAAGATATTAGCAAAACAGCATTGGCTACCATAATATTTGTTATCTTCAGAATAG
>RJWT010055880.1:0-10094 GCA_004365215.1 Cuniculus paca
TAGTGTTTTTGAGGAATCTCTGTACTGATTTCCGTAGTAGTTGTGCTAGTTTGTATTCCCATCACTGATGTAGATAGAACCACCCCCAAGCCTTGCCAGCATTTATTTGATTTCTTAATGACAGCCATTCTTTCTGGGGTAGATGCAATCTCAGTGTTGTTTAATTTGTATTTCTCTAATGACCAGTGATGTTGAGCATTTTTTCATGTATTTATTGGCCATTTGTACTTCTAAGAAATATCTCTTCAATTGTCCATTTTTTGATTGGGTCTTTTATTTTGGAGGTTTATAGTTTTTTGAGTTCTTTTGTGGTATAGTTGGCAAAAATTTTTCACATTCTATAGGTTGTCTTCTCATGCAATTGGTTGTTTCCATTGCTGTGCAAAGTTTTTTGATATAATCCCATTTTTTGATTCTTGATGTAATTTCTTGTGCAGTGGGGGTTCTGGTCAGAAAATCCTTTTCTGTGACTATTTCTTCAAGATTTGTACCTATTTTATTTTCTAGCAGCTTATTTCTATTTTAAGATTTTGATTCATTTTTATTTTATTTCACTACATCGTGAGAGATATGGGTCTAGATTCAGTCTTCTGCATGTGGGTAACCAGTTTCCCCAGTACCATTTTTTGAAGAGGCTGTTTTTCCTCCACCATATGTTTATGGGGCCTCTATCAAGAATCAGATGGCTGAATGTGCCTGCAATTATTTCTGCATCCTTTCCTCTATTCCACTGATCCACATGTCTGTTTTGATACCAATACCACACAGGTTTGTTTTATTTTGTTTTAATCATTGTAGCTTTGTAATATAACTTGAAATTCAGGATTGTAATGTCCCCTGCTTTGCTCTTATTGCCCAGGATTGCTTTGGCTATTCTGAGTCTCTTCAGGTTCCATACAAATTTTAGCATTTTATTTTTACAGTTCTGAGGGGGAACATTGTTGATATTTTTATTAGTATTGCATTTAAATCTGTATATCAGTTTTAGTAGTATGGCCATTTTGACAATGTTAGTTCTGCTTATCCAGGAACGAAGGATGTCTTTCCATTTTGTGATGTACTCTTTGATCTTTTTTCAGAGTATGGTAGTTTTCTTTATAAAGGTCTTTCACTTCCTTGGTTAGGTTAATTCTAAGTATTTTTGTTGATGTTATTGTGAAAGGTATTATTTTCCTGATTTGTTTTCTTGGTGGATTCATTATTGGTGTATAGGAATACTGTTGATTTTTGTGTGTTGATTTTCTATGCTGCTACCTTGCTGAATTTGTTAGGTCTAAGAAATTTTTGATGGAATTTTTTTCAGTCTTATATGTAAAGGATCATATTGTCAGTGCATAAGAATAGTTTGACTTCTTCCTTTCTTGTCTGTATTCCTTTTCTTTCTTTCTCTTGCTTAATGCTTTGGGTAAAATCAAGTACTGTATTGAGTACTCAAATGGACCTCGTTTTCTGGTTCCTGATGTTCTGGTATCTGAAAGTGCTGTGTGGTGAGTGACTTAGCTGAGTCTGAGTTGGAGGTTGGCAAACTCCTTGGGACTAGAGCAAAGCCAGTCTAATAGGTATCTGGCCTTGGTGCTTATTTTATTTTATTTTATTTTATTTTATTTGTTAGTTATTTTGTTAACTATAGCACAGATAGCTCTGAGAATATTTTGCTTTTAGTGTTTTTAGAAAAACACTGAGACCTTGGACTTTTGGCCCTGTCACGTGTATAAATAATGATATAGACTGTGCTGAGTTGTTGCTGCCTCTCTATTAGAGAAGTCAGGTCCCACCCAGTCCCAGCTTTTCTTTCAGTATGTGTTTAGTTTTTTCTTAATCTCCCATCACCCTTCTCAGGACCCTGCTGACTGCAGAGATTGCAGCAGGTGGCACACAAATGTGGGGCCTAAGCATGAGGGGACTCACTAAGTCAAGATGAGGAGATGTTCTGGGAGTGCTTGCAACAGGACTAAGATATGGAGTGCACTGAGTAATTGCTGGGGAATTTTAGGATCTAAAGATCATTCTTTGTGTATTAAAATGCTTAAACTTTGCTTAAGGTTAGAGAGATGCCTATCAAGACTGCACAGCTTGTTAAATTTCTTCAGTTTGTGAGACCTGTCCTTGGTTTCAGGAGGAGGGAGCTATGGACTTACATACTTGGGAGAAGGTGAGAGAGTGGCTTAGAGAAAAGCTAGGAAAAAACCAAACCAGCACAAATCTATCTAGACCCCTGCAGACTAGTAAAGGGCTATTAAATAGGAAAAAGCCACTGCTTTCCACTCCTCTCACCATTTCTCACAGAACCCTGGGCAGAGATGGAAACAAGGCCAGTGGGCACAGGCCAGCAGCATGAGACAAAGACCAAAGAGTTACGTGGAGCCTAGAGCCTGGCTGGGACAAGGGAGGTGAGAAAAGCTCAAATGCCTGCTTTGTTAAAATATTATGTCAGCCACAGCAGAAAACACAGGCTGCATACCCTATCTTGGAGCTCCCAGTGGCTTTGGCCTAGATGCTATAGACAGCCATGGCTCACCTTTTCTGAGCCTCCATCAGTCTGGGGCACACTGGCACCCACCTTTTCTTTGAGCACACAGGGTTGCTACTCTTACATCACAAATGGCTACAGTATTAGCAGCTGACAAAAAAACTGTTGGGACATAGTGATAACAACCCAGGAGCAAGAGGTCAGGGGGCAACGCTGGCAAAAGACAAATAAAGTCACCCGTAAAGGGAGTCTACATAAGTAATAATATTAACCCAGATTAGATTAAGTCTTACAGAAAATGTTGTTTAAAAAAAAAAAGGTATGAATAAGTGACAGAGTGTGTGGAGAAAACTGAGCTAAAAACATAAGAAAAGGATGTAAAATTGCTGGCATTTTGAAGACAAAATAAATACAAAACATATTAATAGACAAAAGGATTTTATTCCTTCCCAATTCTTATTGTAAGAGATTGCTGCTAATTGACCTACAAAAAATTCTGACTAGTCTTTATAATTGCAAACTTCTAAAATTATGAGAGTTATTATAATTCAATTTGGCAAAAATATATTTTGAGTGCATTCTGGTTTTAAAAGCAAATTGTTTATTTGGTGCTCTGTCTGTCCAATCTATAAATAGCTGCTTTATTTGAGCTCTACAGATTTTTCTTCTTTTTGCATTTTTGGATTTTTAAAGCATTTGTTGTAGCTTTATTTTACTTGTAGATAAATGTCATCAAAATTAAAGATATGCATCCTCCCAAGTTGCCAGCTGGTCAAAATGATGTTGAAATTGGTTTTATAAATGTAATGCACATTGCTGTTTATATATTATAACTTGAGAGTTTCTCATTGTTCAAAAATAATGTTAATTGTAATGATTGGTTTCTCATAGGTCATCTAAAATTTGTTAAAATAATGAAGAATACCTTAGGGTGGGAAAGACTTTTGGACAAGACTCCAATTGATAAATAAAAAAGCAATGGCCTAAAACTAATTACCCAGGTCTTGGTCATTAATAGAAGGCCCCAATGTTCTCAATAGCTTTATGAGACATGACACCCCAATAAATGTTGTTCAAAATATACTACTGTGATATGTTCACATTGGTCATTGTCAGAAGGTTAAGTTTTCTAAAAATAAGATGATAGGATTTTCTGATTTAAAGATGCTCTGATACAAAACTAAATTAAAAAACAAAAGTTTTAATATGGCTATAACAATTGATTTTTGCTAATTTCATGGTGTATTAAATGTATTCATGCCTTCCAGATATACAGGTCTTCCAAAATGTAAAACTGGGATTGTTTATGGTGATAAACATTTTCTTTCAGATCCAAGCATCTGCCTTTCTCTTGTACTCCAGCTACTTGTGATAGGAGGTTCATGCCAAGCTAGCATGAGATCACCAGTCAATAATAATATTTTTAACAAAAACTTGTGTGGTATGTATGCTGTGTACATGCCACTACACTTAGAAATGTTTAGACATTAAGCAGTCCAAAACATGTTACACCCTTCAATGACATCACATCAAAAAACAGCAAATTAGATAAAACCTTCTTGTATACTACATAGAGATGATTGACTAATAAGGCTATTCTATACCAAGATAGAGATTTAAGTGTGTTACAAAAATGGCATCATAGGAGGCCAAGATGTAGCTCTGCAGCACAGTACCTGTCTTGCAAGCATAAGGCCTTGAGTTTGATAGTTTGATTCCTGATTAAAAAAAAAAGTCATCATGATTGTCATTCTAAAATAGTATACATGGCTTTTGATTTCAGTCTTTCTCTGTAAAACTATATAACTGTTGTCTGTTAACATTCTACAGAGATTCAACTTTTAAAACACCTATGGTTAGTAAAAGTAGCAATTCTCTGGCTATACTTTATATTTCAAGGTGCTCGATATTCAGATAATATTTTTAATAATTAAGCTCACTGCTCCCATTACAATATAATTTCATTAACCTTCTCTTCTGGATGTTCAGCAACTGAGGTTTAGAGACCAAAACCTAAAAAGGTAGATGGGCTAAGACGATAGCCAATATTTTTGGCCTGGCCCTCTGAGGTCAACAAAAACCCAGGCCATAAAGGAACATTTTCTGCAACATCCTACAACTCTGTTAAGTTACATAACCTCCAGACCAAAGAGATTGTTAGACCCCCTCCTAAAGAAAATCAACAGTACATAGTGTGCCTAAGGACAGTCACCAGGAGAAAAAGGTCTACCAAACTTTCACAAAAAGCAACTTGGTCAAACAATGATCATGACTCATCCAGATGGCTAACACTAACAAAAAAACTGAGAGGCACTCTGCATGGTTCCAAGATAAATCCCAAAGAGACTTAACTGACTTTAACAGATAGCAAGAGATTAGTTTTAATTAATACTGGTCTCACTTTAACTTTATCCAGCAATAAAGTATAACCACAAAATATATACAACAATGTCAAAATAATAAGCTAGTTATAAAAAAAACTCAAATCATTAATACCTTCTGACAATTGCCAGCTACACTGGTACCCGACTACTGTTATGGGTTAATGAGCTGTGTGGGGTTAAGTTTTTAAACACAGAGACCTAAAATCCTTAGACTAAAAATTTTTAGCCTAAAAAAGTAAGTCCACTCAAAATAAAAAGGGTTCAAAACAAGAAAGACCTTCACAAAAAGAAAAACAAAAAACTTTTCAGGGGGATTCCTGGAAAAGAGAGAGGGGAAAAAAATACCAACAACAACAACAAAAAAGGTTTTCTAAAGATCTTCAAACACAGCTCCTCCAACTCCAACTGAGCACCCATAGCTTGTGACTGAAAAATAGAAAAGAGGGAGATGTGGGGAGTGGCTGAGCCTAGGCTGAGTTGGAGGTTGATAAACTCCTTAGGACTAGAGCAAAACCAGTTTGGCAGGTGTCAGGCCTTGGTGTTCCTCCCTGTTAACTACAGCACAAACAGCTCTGAGAATGTTTCGCTTTTAGTGTTCTCAGCAAAGCACTGAGACCTTGCACTTTTGGCGCTGTTGTGCACCCCCCCCGCCTTTTTTTTTTTTTTTACTGTGTATAAATAAAGATATAGACTGTGCTAGGTTGTCACTGCATCCCCATCAGAGAGGTCAGGTCCCACCTGGTCCCAGCTTTTTTTAATGTGTGTCTAGTTTTTTCTTAATCTACCATTTCCTCCTCTCAGGACCCCACTGACTGCATGGGTCCTGGCAGTGCTGCTTTTAGGAGACAGTTGAGAAACTGAGCTTGGGCCCCTTGAAAGACGTGGGCATGATCCCAGCTTCTGCCAAATCCTAGTTAGGTGACTTCAGCAAGTTATGTTTGTCAGAATAGAATGCTTGTCTCAGAATTGTTGTGAAGCAAGCACCTGACACAAAGTATTTGCTCAAAAGATGATAGCTGTCATTGTCAGTAAATCACTTCAAGGGGTTTGAGTTTGGTTTTTAATATCTAACTGGCCTTTGTTGAGTCTGACTTTATCCTTTTGACATCTTGACAAGTGCACCAGCTCTTCCTTAGTTATGGCCTCAGTGTTTGTCTCTGGCAATGACTTCCCCAGTGCTTTTGTCTAATTTTCAGTCTATAAGAGTGACTTTGGGCTGATTCCCTCTCAAGCCCCCATTTTGAAAAATGATGATAATTATGCCTCTTTGGGGTTGTGATGAAAATAATGTAAATCACCTTGTGTAACACCTAGCATCCAGTAGGTGCTCAATAAATAGTTTATGTCACAACACCAAACCTGGTGAGTTTGTACTGTGGAGATAGAGAATACAAATACAAAAGAATGATTAATTACAGAATGTTTACTACAAAATCCTTGTTTTAGGAATGTGAAACGTAGCTTAGAAAAACCAAACTGCAGGTCAAGGAGAGGACAACCAAATATAAAACATTTTATCCTGGTGATCAGAATAAAACTGGGGCTTGGAAGAATAGTCATCTCATCAGGAATTTTTGTGAAAGAAAAGTATATCGTGATTTGAAAAGTCTGTAGAGTGTGGCCAGGCAAAAGATTCCTGTTCTTGGGAGCCAGGGCAGTGGATCTGAATATGGGACAGGCAGCAGTGACCCCTTTCTTTCCAGGCATTGGCCATTATTCATCTAGGGTGCCATGGGGGGAATCACAGCATCTTCCAGGTGCACCTGGTGTTAGGCACACCACCCTTGGCAAATGCACTGCTGATAAATGTTAACGAATCTGTTTTTAAGCACCTTGGGCCCATACTTCTTATTCATCATGAATTGGTCTACCTTAATGCCAGATACGTCTTAGGGACCAATACATGAAAGAAAGGAAAGAAGACAGCTTTTGTTGGGCTTCAGTTTCTCATCCTCAGAATAGCTTGGGCCAGATGCTTAAAAACGTTTTTTGAAATGTCCAAATTTGCAGTTCTCTTTTAGACCACAGACATGAAAGGGCTTGGGGTGCTTTCTGGCAACCTGCATGGAGCTCTTTGCCTGTAGGCACAGCCCCAACCAGTGAGGATGCAGGAGGCATAAGCCACTGTTGAATGATCATTCCAGGATTTAGACACCCTTGAGACCAAAATGTTCTATGCTGCAACATAACTTTGATTCCTCTTCTCTCCTCACAGGAGATAAAGTAGCTCTCTGCTCTCTTTGAATTTAACTTGTTAATATTGCGTGGAATGTAGTCCAGGTTCTTGGGTACAACAAGGGTGGCAAGCAGGTACCTTCACTGAAGCACACTGGAGGTTGCTCTCAGGGCAAGTCTGTGCCAACAAAAGACAAGGCACAGACAGAAAAAGGTACCAGGGTGACAGAACAGTAAAAGCACTGTACACAGGTCATAGGGCATGAAAACCACGGCAGCAGCTTCGCACGATAAATCGGGCTTTGGGAATTTAAAGACTGCAACTTAGCCCAGATGCCTCCCTCTGAATCTCTGGGTATGATTGACAGGGTGCTGAGTCATCTTACGGGTTTTCAACACTCATTCACTCTGACTTTAATTAATGTATGACATATAGTACATGTTTATGAACCCTTAATGAAGCAGGAGTAGAAAGTAAAGATGACTGAAGGTCAGTCTAGAAGAACTAACATATGTGCTCTCACCTAGAACATTAAAGACCTGTGTTTTTGTTATTTTGTTTTTCACCTCTTTTAGAACAGTGGAAGCAGGCATGACCAAAGGATGCAATTTAGAATTAAATATGTGAAAGGGGGTGACTCCCTCAGTTCCACTTTTTTTAACTGTGCCACTAGGGCCTAGACTAGTGCACACTAAATACAGCAATACAGTGAGGCCCTTCACCCAGGGAACCCAGGTCTGCAAGGCCTTTCTCTGTCTCCAGAATCCAGATGCGGAGAGGGAAGACAGGTTCATGGGATCCAACTGAGAGTTTCCTTGAGAAAAATGTACCTGAGGAGCCGTCACACCAACCCTCTTGTGTCACAGACAGAGACTGGGGCTGAGAACTGAGGTGACTCTGGGCAACCTCCCCTGTGGCTGCAGACCTAGGACCAGACCCCTGGCTGCCCGATTTCCCACTCGATGCTTTTGCAGCTTCCTTATCAAACTGGAAAAACTAGTTTGGGACAGAGTGTAAAATTGTTCACCTGCTCCATCTATTGGGGAATTTTCTTCCATGTTTGAGCAAAGAATATCCTTATTCTGGGAAGATAACCATCCTACAGAGTTCTGGATAAGCCCAAGAAAGAATGTCTTGGGTCCATCTTAGCTGAAATGTAGTGGCTGTGGTGAATTCAGAGTCTTATTTTTTGCTTTTTTTTTTTTTGAGACCAAGTCTTGATGTGTAACTGAGGCTGGCCTCTAACTCACTATCAGCCTCCCAAGTGCTGGGATACAGGTATGCATCACCACACCAGATTCAGACTTATTTTTCATATACACATGTATGTATATAGCTTGCTAGGCAGGTGCTGAGGCCACTGAGCTAAATCCCCAGCCCCCCCCTTTTTTTTTTGTCTAATATTGCTTGCATGTCTGAGCCACAGATATTTGTTCTCCTGGCCCTCCCTAGCACTCCTCTTTGGTCTCTGTTTTAGAAAATGTTTTTCTTTCTGCATTTGTAGCTTTCATTCACGTCATTTACTCATTCTGTCAAACAACATTTATTGAGCGCCGTCATGTGTCAGGCATGGACTTGCAAAGTGGAATTAGATCCCACTCTGCCCTTCAGTAGCTTAGTGCCCAGTGGAGCTGGTGATGTTTATGGGGCAGAACCAGATGCTGTTCCTGTCCTGTCTCACTTCGTACACGCTTAAGGCTGAAGTTCAGAGTCATAGCTGGTAAGGGATGCAGCATGGATTTCAACCCAGGTTGAACTGACGTGTATACCAGATGTGTACACAAAAGACATTGCCTTTCTTTCTTCGGCTGTAGCCACAGTTAGCCAGCTCATAGGAACTCCCACTTGGAGCAAAGCAGTGTTCAGGAATGTTAGGGTTTCATGGAGTCGACTAGGAAGTGGTCTCTGAACTCTGACCAACCTTCTGGGTATGCCCTGGGCTGCACACTCCCATTGTGGTCTCATCTACAGAAGGATAAGCCAGGTGATCAGAGCCTGTGGGCTGATGTTGTCAACTATTGACTGTGCCAGGCAAAGTACGATATGATTTAGAGCTACAGTCTCCTCAAGTCCAAAAGAAAATTTGTCATAACTTCTGGTCCTCACTGTACTTGACAGTGAGCACACCAAAGCTGCTAAAGTGGGCGGCATCACTGACTCTCCATACCTCATAACTAGGAGTACACTTTACCCTGAAGCTTCAGAAGTTCTTGCAGAAGAATTTTGTAGATCCAGATGTTTTTCTCCTTAGGACTGCGAGGGCCTTATTGTCCGCTCAGCCACCAAGGTCACCGCTGATGTCATCAATGCAGCAGAGAAGCTCCTGGTGGTGGGCAGGGCTGGCACAGGTGTGGATAACGTGGATCTTGAGGCTGCAACAAGGAAAGGCATCCTGGTCATGAAGTAAGTAAGTCATGGAGGCTGAGGGAGGGATGCGAAGACTACATGAAAAATGAGGAAAAACTTGGTTTAGAGAAGTGAGTCATGTGGAAGAGCTTCCAGAAGGATGCCTTGAGTCCCTAGGGATGGTCACCCTTACAACTTAGGCATTCGCAAGGTTGGATGAGCCTGAGACTCTGCGGAATCTCAGGGAGTTCCACAAACCCACCCTCATATAGGGCTCGTACCTTTACAGGCTGGCTTGGGAATCAGAGAACCTTAGTGAGTTTATCTGCCTCCTCTGCTCCAGCTTGGGCCCTCCCCCTCCACTGGTCTATTTGTGACTGGTTTTATTAGCTCTGTTCTACACTATTCTTCTACCTTATACAGGTCCACAAACTTTCTATTGGGTTGACTGCATCCTTTCTCTTCCTTACATCCTTGGTACCTTCTGGAGCTAAGGCATCATTTTGTCTCCCAGCATTCCAGTCCCAGAAGTAAGGAAGGGCCCCTTAAGAGCTCTTTTGGCAGAAACCCAGGTCAGATGATCATCGGCAGCACACCAATGCTGCACCATACCTGTTCAGGCACTTAGTTGGTGTGCAAAGCCATCCTTGTCTATGATCTCAAGCCCTTTCTCTTCCCTGGGGGGCCTTGTTGTTCTTAAGATTGTTCCCTTCCCCCA
>RJWT010055881.1:0-10096 GCA_004365215.1 Cuniculus paca
CATGGCAATATTCCTTTGACCTAAAGATTTTTGGAAGAATGAATTAGAATTAGGTAGTTGACCTTCTGAAATTAGAGAGTGGTGATGATTATTTAACTGTAAATGTATTAGAAATCATTGAATTTTACACTTTGAAAGGGGATATTTTCTACTATGTGAATTATATTTGTGATCCATATATAAATGATCATAAGCTTAGAATTATAAATGCTTAACTTACAATCAATCAAAGATGACGGAACTTCCATAATTGACCTACAAAAAGCTCTTAGAAAATAAAACAAAGAATTTATTTGTTGGTCTTTGAATTTCAACATAATTTTAATTTATAGCTTTGGGAGATTACAAAAGCCAATTGCTTTTTCTACTCCAAAGAGTCAAAAACAAAAATTACAGGTTTTGTTTTTTTTTTTAAGTCTTCTCAGTCAGACTTACCAAATGTAGGGGTGATATCTTAGCTGATTATTTCGAGTGTCCTCAAAGTGGCCATCACTTGAAACAAATGCTTTGGACATGTCAAGTTTCTAAATGTCTGGTAACCAAAAGGAGAGCTGAAGACTAAAGTTCTCTCTGTATGAAGATGCTCTTTGGGTGTGATTACTAGTACATGGGACTGACAGAAAACAGTAGACTGGAGTTCCAATGTAAATAAATAAATATAAGAAAAATCTAATTTCTAAATAAAAAGTAATCATTTCTTTCTAACTATGTAAATAGATAGTCTTGACTTTAGAACACTGTTCTAGACAGCACATCAGTAAAGTAATGGTATCTTATGTTAACAATAAGATCTCTGCATAGATCTCCAGGCAGAAAGGTGAATTCATTCAGCTTAATGCATTTTTTCCCAAAAACTGCATTTGTATATTATGCCAAAATCACAACATCTTCTTGACATAGTATGAGGTAGACTCTGCTTATTCTTTTAGTCATTCAAAGTATAAATTGCCTCTTTGTAATCCTGGTTAAATTCGAATTGACACATAATTGCTCTAAAAATGATGTTGGGAAGTAAATGCTCTCCTGTACACCAAAATTATGAAAGAGTGGTAAATGAAGTCAGCTATAACAAAAGACAGTCTAGTAGAGATCCCTACAACATTTCCAAGTCTCCTTCAGGCCATAAGTGAACCACTAAACAAAATACGGAAATAATAGAGAAAGTCTTTTTTTTTGAGTGAGTGTTTGCAGATGTTAGCCAAACAAATCATTTTTTAAAATAAAATAAAAATAATGGGTGCTCTACTAATGCTTTTACCAGATAACTAATACAGAACCAAGAGGGGTCAACAGTAAATACAACAGGACTTTGAGTATATTTGTTAAAATGGTGCAGTAAAAAAAGGACCAGGAGCCAAACACATGTTTTGCCAAAACAGTCTTCATGCTACCATTTACAGATGCTGACTAAAAGCCAGGAACCAAAGTTTTCATGGGTAGTTTTTTGCTTAATTCTCACACAATCCCCTGACTATGAGATATTATTATCATTATCCTTTCCATTTTACAGCCGAGTACTGTAAGTTTTAGATAATTAACACCTAAGCTTAATATCCTGCTGGCAATAATTGACAGTGTAGAAACCAAATTTGAAGCCTATTCTTATAGCTGCATTTTACTTCTTCTAGTAGTTTCACCTTGGTTGATTTTTTTTCCCCAGGAAATAATTATGTGCAGATGAAATGAATGTTTCAGCTATTAGATCCCAAATAGTCATTTGTTTGTGGAAACATCTGTCTCACTTGGCAAATATTTGAGGTTTAGATATAATTTCATAGTTCGGTTTAAAGAATAAAAACTTCCAGAATTGTGAAACTTTGATGATGAAAAAGACCACCTACTGGGGCTCCTGCCTTTTAAAATAGACATAACTCCTCCCTGGAAAGTTCCATGAGAATATTTCTCTTCTTATGATCATGACTTGGTCTTCTCATCCAAGAGACCATGAACCCTTAGTTCAGCTATTAAGAACATTATTTTTCATGACTGAGAAGAATGGTAGTACCTCAGATATTTTATATGAAAGGAAAATATTATACAATTGGATTGCCGAGTAAGATTGAATGTTTTGGATGATAACTGTAGTGTCTATTTGCTGTATGTGTTGCCCACCAATAAAGACTGGGAATAAAATAAGCCCTAACATCAAAAGTAACAAATGGGTTGGTTAAATAAATATGTAACTGAAAAAATTGACAACTGCTTCCCTATAGTTTTTGTCAATGCCTTCTTTAATGTATATCACCAGAAATGGACATAATAATTTGGAACAAATTCAGAGTAAGATATGCTACTTCCTCTCTTGTTCCCTCATCCAATAACTTCTACTATAAATCCCAAAATTGACTTATCCTTTTATGAAACTGAATTAACATATCTACATGAACTGGAAAAATCCAAATAATACTCAAGTGTTTCAAAATGTGCACTCTTAAAGTCATGCTTTTCACACTGTATTCTTATGTAGTTTTTTATATTATATTAACTTGTCCTTTGTAAACTCTAAAGTCATTTCAAAATCTTTCATTAGCCAATTCCTTAGAAATTCATACACTTCCTAAATGTCCCCAACTGCCACTGAATTTATTATTACAAATATTGAAAAGGACAAAGTTTTAAATCCCGTGTATTCATTGTAACACTGCTATCGTGAATGCCAAGATAAGACGCAGCTTTCTATCTACATTCCAATCACATGCCCTTAGCCAACCACTTCCTCCAGGAACTATTAGATTAGAAGCTTATATTAGAAGTTCACTTCATCATTTATTCTCCTTGTAGGGAGATGACTTGTTATCCAGACAAATCAGGGTCATATTAAATGAAATGTTGTAAGCTATGTGACATGTATTCTGCAATTTGTGCCAAAAAGATTGTTTTATATGCTCCAACTATTTTTTTTTAAAACATTTTCAATAACTAGCTTTGTGTTTCTCTTTCTTTTCACATCACTGCAGATGTCTTCCAGCTGGTTCCTCTTCTCTTTGATGATTTTTCAGGTAGATGTGCACCCTAATTACATTTGAGAGCTGATATTTTGTTATCATATTCAGATTTAGAGTTGTGCTTTCTTGGTATTGATATCTTATTTTTTCTCTTCTGCTGTAGCTCTTTATTTGGTGGAATACCTGATTTCTTTCAGACTCTGGTTTTGAGTTAACCTTGACTACAATTACAGGTCCATTAATGTATCTGTGTGGATCAGTATTTCTCCAAATACTGTGCCCAAGCTGCTTGTATCAGAGATCCTGTTTCCATAGACCTAGGGGGTGGGCTCAGGGAGCTGTGTTTTTAATATGGAAGAAAAAGAAATGGCATTTGGGTGAAGGATATTAGGATAAAGAAGAGAAAATCCAGATACAGGTAGAAGTCTAAGTGGACTCTGGAGACAGCTATCAAAGAGCACTAGAAAGACACAGGTGGTTTTATGAAAAACAAGATAAAATCAAGGTACTGTAATTTAAGTGACAACAGCATCAAACTTTTATCAATTCCCTAAACATGCTAACCAATTCAAAATGGTTACATTCAGATAGTATCCTTCAAATTAGTAACTCAGTGAAAGAATAAAGGTCTTTTTAAGGAACATGGTTTTTAGGTGTTGTAAATATGGTTAGATTAGGCTTTCTCATAGGAGAACTGGAGAAAGTACATTGATTTTTTTTTAAAGAAACATTTATGGGACTGGTAATGATTAAAATAAAATAAAATATGCAAAGAAGCAAATTAAAAGAATGTGATATTCAACTGAATTTCATTCATTCACTTTCTACTTACTCTTCACTTTGTTAACACTGTTTTACTATCTGCTATGTCCGTGAATTTAAACTAGGTGCTGGAGCATTATTCAACTTCTCAGTAAATGTGGAGTGAATACAGAAAGGACAAAAGCAAGGGCTAGGGGGAAGGAGGATGAAGATAGGAAGGTAGGCAAGGAGGATTGAATAAGCAGTCATATAAATTAGAGAATAAATAACGTATACAAGTAGATATTGGCCAGCTTTATGCGAATATTCTGGCTAAATTAGGAAAGTCAAAGTCTCCAATTCTCAAGCTGATTTGATGTGCCTCTAGAGATCTAAAGT
Organism: Cuniculus paca; assembly: GCA_004365215.1. Classification (NCBI taxonomy): domain Eukaryota; kingdom Metazoa; phylum Chordata; class Mammalia; order Rodentia; family Cuniculidae; genus Cuniculus; species Cuniculus paca. Next base: position 4,086 of record RJWT010055881.1, read on the forward strand.
GCTGTAATATCAGTGATCTTTTTCATGGCCACCAGATTTTTTTATTAAAGCACATAGAAGATTTTAAATCAGTGATACCATCTAATAATGAAATACTTCTTATAAGCAAGCAACAATACAAAAAACAGAGAATGAGCATAACACAGATCATCTAAAATGCAGGATTAATATTTTCATGGGGTCCTGCACACCTTGTTTGACAACCTGAAAACTGAAGATCTTAGTACCAAGTATGAACACAATAAACCTTATCTAGATTTTTTTCCGGTGAACTAAAACACTCATTTGTTTTACATTGCAATTCAATAAAAGTGAGCCCATCCATCATGTTTTTATAAAGTCATAAAAATATTCTTTGGTTGAGATGTGGAAATTACATTACCATGCACATGCAATTGAGTGTGCTGTTGTGTTTCTCCAGCTGCATTGGTAGCCACACATGTGTATCTGCCAGCATCTTCTAACAGGGCTTTGGCAATTTGTAGAACTCGACCAGAAGACTGTATCTAATTGGGAGCAGAAAGCATGGCAGCATTTTGTACTTTGCATTTGGACTTGGAAATCACTGAGATAGAAAAAACTCATTTAAGTTTATAAAACCTAATTATACTTTTATGCCAATATCTTAATTATCTGTTGATAGATCAGAGCCAAATCACTTTATATGCATAAGAAAATTGACTAATTTGATTGAAAAGTTTATTCTTATTCATTGGAAAGTACAAAATAAAATAACCGAAGGGTTAGCCTGTTGGTATAATCATAAAACTTCACTGATTAAAAAATTTTCACACTGAACTATGAAGAATGCAATGAAAATTTAAGCTATTTGAAAAAACATGGCCATATTAATATAAGACTTCATAAATACTTTTAAAACAACAATCTTTTTTGATTAAATTGTCATGGGGTCCAGAAAAACAATATAATTTATAAAATATGAATAATGAGAATGTAGACAAATCTCTCTGACTGTTTTTCCTCATTTTCCTCTTAAATCTATTGCAACTCACCTCCACCATTTTGAAGTTGGTGATTCAGAGGTTATGCTTTGAAACCTAATGTTCTGAGGTTAACATTAATTTCCAATCGCAATAACGAGTAGCCTGTGTAGTAACTGCATACCCTTTCTTACTGTCTAGCTACAGCAATCCACACGGCTGACTACCTACTCATTGAAACTTTATGTGCTCTAAGAGTTATGGGATCCTGCGTACCTTGTTTGACTACCTGAAAACCTTTTTTTTCAGTTGTTATTCTGAGTTTCTTAGGAGATCAGTTTACAGAATCTGTCTCCTCCTTCTGTTCCATAGAAGGAAACTTAGCTTTTTCATAGTTTTCAGGCATTACTGAAAAACCCTATCCAGAATCTTAAATCTACACTGGTAGCCTATACTTCTCTCTTGAACTCTACATTTGCAGTTCCAGTTATCTGCTGGACAGGTTAGTACATGAAATTTAACCTATCCAGAATTAAGCTCATAATTTTTTTCCATGTATCTTTTAAAACCTAGTTTTCATTGCAGTTTTACAGTCTTGTTTAATGGCAATCACTATTTTTCCAGTCATCTGGATTTTGGAGCCCACTTCGACTCCTATTAATTATACCATTGACTGTTTTTAAGATTGTTTTCCATATCCAGAGCCACTGTGGGATTATAATGGCTTCCTAACTCATATTCCAGTGTCTCCAATCTCCCCAATTGTTGATCTCTCTTACACACTATTGCCAGAATAATGTGTTTAAAATGGAAATTTGATCTTTTTTACTAGTCCGCCTCCTAACCTCATTTATGGCTCCCCACCTTGCCCAGAATGAAATCCAGACTCAGCACAGCTCACTACACTCTGACCCCAAATGATCTCTCCAAAATGCTGTGTAAACTCCCACTTATCCTATTTTCCAGTCATACCGTACGGAACATGCTAAGCAATGCATTCATACATTTGTATCCAACTGTGTAATGTTATGGTCTTTAAATGTCATGATTTCTTAAGACTCTTAACTTAATCCTCTTTTCTTTTTCACTTACTCATTATTCCCCCCTTTGAGGGGAATAATTCCCTTTGGGGGGAAAAATCTGTACTCAAGGTTTCAAATATCAAAGTGCCAGTATCTCCAAGCAGAAGTCTGATTGAGCTCCCCAACCACATTTTCAATAATCTACTGACATCTCCACTAGTTTATCTCAAAATCTCCTCAACTTCAAAGTCTCAAACTCAAATCATAGTTTTTCTCACCTTCAAATTGCCCTCCTCCAAAGTATCCCACCGTCCTAGATGGCAGGACCATTCGTGCAGTTATGTAGGGTAGAGTCCTAGGTGTCTTCCTTGATCGATCATTCTCCTTTACCCTTCATAAGCAATCTTACACGTATCCCAATGATTTGACTAACTCTAAAATCTATCCAAGTATCTTCATTTCCATGGCTAGTATATGAATCTAAATTTCTATCTGTCTATCCTAGACAAATGCAAACAGATCTTAATTGGTTTCACATATCTACTCTTTGATCTTTCAGTTTATTTCTTGAAAAATTTCCAGATGACTACAGTCATGCACCACATAACAATGTTTTGGTCAATGATGGGCTACATATATGATGGTAAATATGATACAGATATCCAAGGCGTGAAGTAGGCTGTATCATCCAGGTTGGGATAAATAATATTTGTACAGTGGTCAAAATGCCTTAATGATGCATTTCTCAGAATATATCTCCATCATTAAGTGACACATAACTATACATAAACCGAAAACTGATCATGTCACTCCTCTTAAAACTCCTCAAAATATTTGCATTGCCTTAAGAAAAACCAAATTATTAGAATTAGGTAAGAGCTTCCTATGACGCTTTAGTCCTCTCCAGTATCACTTTTCCTTGTCTCTTTTCCTCAGTCCACTGACTTACTTTTGGGTCCTCAAGGGGTGTCATAGTTTCTTTCCCCATGCACATCTTCTTTGCAATACAGTTCTCAGTTATTTTCTATTAGTTCACCCATTTAACTCCCACTTGGAGCACACTGCTCAAAGTGTTTCCCCCTACATTTTCCCCATATTCAAACGCTTTCTTCATATTTATGCCTTTCTATATTCTGTCTTAAAACACTGATTATTATAGCTTGTAATTCTGTTTGTATGGCTGTGTGATAAATATCTGTCTTCCAGATAAATAAGTGTTGATCTGTACTACGTGTGAAAGTTACATACTGAGTCTCTCACCAGCACAAATGTTTGAGATTAGTTCCACTAGATTTGATATAGGAATAAGAGTACAGATGTCCATCACTTCAACTGGGAAAAACACTCAAGATATCTCTCATATTGGGAATCTACTATAAGTAAAATTTAAGCCCATAACAATCAATTAACTCAATCTTGCTAGCAAAGTCAGCTGATTCTAATTTTAAATGTATCATTTAGATTATCCAAGCTTGAAATTTATTACTGATCCACCTACCTACTAATTCAAAACCTTTGTGTTGAAACATAGTCATGTGCAAAGGCCAGTCCTCAGTGTGAAAGCACAGAAGTGAAATTATTCACAGAGATTAATTGAGGTTTTCCTTCTCCAAGTTCACAAACCAGTTTTTTAAAAAATGCTTTTCTAGACTTTTTTCACTTAGTTTTATATACCTACAGCTTCACTCACCTTCATCTTATGGTGAACATATTAGGATATACTGGCTTATCACTGAACATTATTAATCCATTAGACACCAGTGTTTGGAAAGCTATAATAGGCATAAATCAAAATAGTAAAGTACCAAGTAGTTAACATCTGTATCACTGTTCAGGTTATTTAATCTTTATTAGATTCCATTTTAAAAAAACTTTAAGGAAAACACATATTGTTCATTTTTGTTTTGTTCTGTTTTCAGCACTGGGAATCAAATCCAAGGTCTCATACAAGGCAGGTAAGCACTCTACTTAATAACTTCTCTACAAAACATGTTCAACAGGAAAATTGACAATTAAGAAAGAATAATGTGATAATTTCAGAGAGATCTGTGCACTTTCTCAATTTAGGCTACATAATATTTAGACTTACTTTGAGGTTTCCTTGGGCAGTGTTCACAGGTTGGTCATCTTTTAACCATGTAATGGATGGATTTGGAATGCCATTGGCTATACACTGTAAGGTGACAGGCTTGTATTTCACCACAGCTCTCTCAGAAAGGCCTGAGGACTTGATTGTTGGAGGAACTAGAAACAAGGGAGGGATGGGAGGGAAACCGTAAACAGTCAAGTCAAGCCATCAAAAAATATATGAAAGAATCTGACTTTTTTTTTTTTTTTGTGGCACCAGGGATCGAACTCACTACCTCACACTTGCCAGGCAGGCGCTTAGGCTGCTGTGCTAAATCTCCAGCCCTATGAATTTGAAATTTTAAAATTTAGAATATAAAAGGAATCCTTGTTTGAATAAACAATAAAGTAATTTCATCTCATGCATTAAATTTATAATTTTTAGCATTTTTATATATTAATAATCTCTTAACTGTAGAGCTCTATTTTTCCAAAGAATAAGCAAAATGTATTTGTGGTTACTGAAATTCAACATGTACATTTGACTTACACCTTTTGGTGTGTTTTCCCCTTCACCAGTGCCCTTGCTTTTCTATCAAATCCATTAAATCAGACAGAGAATATAGCAGTATTCCTACCACATGATTCAGTCCTAGCATACTTGATTGAATCTTGGCTGGGAACTTAATTTAAACTGGAGTCCCACATTCTCGCCCTGAGGAATTGGGATTGAGACTGGGAAACAGGATTATCTATATTTCATCATGGGGCATAAAGTCTGCCGAGGTAAGTTAAGAATGTAGTTGACATTCAGAGGCAGCTCTTCTAGCGGTGTCCAAATGGCCCTCCAGCTTCTTGTTCCAGTTCTTTCCTTCTCAAGTTCTGCTGGCAAATGAGACACATAAGACACTGGAAGAGACTTGCTCCTGTCATTGGATTAACAGTGCTAACTCTAATGTTCCAGTGCTGTGAACACACTTACATGCCCTCCATCCTGCAGTTACACCCTCAGCCTCTGCCTCTGGAAACTATTCAATTCAAAACCACTTTTCCTTGGTCTAAACTCTTAAATGCTGACACAACCCTTTACTTTGGAAGTAGCTGCCTGCTTCTTCTATTCAATTGAGTCCAACCCTCAGAACTACCATTCCATGCAGAATATATTTAGCATTTAAATTCTGTCTAGATACATTTATATTATACCTCTTGATTGAGCCTCTGTGCCAGTAAAATGATTTAAAATCTGTTATTATTTAACTCAAATTTATATTTGTCACATTTTTTCCCACAACCCAGGTTATATCCAGATTACTGAGCTATAGTCAGAATTAGACAACGAAAGATAATATAAAATGCAAGTAGGTTCTCCTGTTCCTTCTTCAGCATACCATGAACAGTCACTTCAAATTCCTTCGTGTGGTCTCCAGCAGTGTTTGTTGCCACACACTGATAAAGGCCTGTGTCTGACATTTGAGTCTGAGCAATAACCAGTTTACGTCCATTAAGTAAAATCTTAAATCCATCTCTTTCATCAATTAGCTGACCATCCTTCAGCCACCTATAGAAAAAGGAAAAAAGGGATCTGGAAATAGCATATTTTTTTCCATAGAACATATATTTCCTAGAAGATGTATATATGTATATATACATATATTCTTTATTGTGTATTTGCATAACCTAATTATTCACGATAACATATATTGTAAATACAAAGAGAAAAGAAAAAAAAAAGGAGACCTGGTCTAATACAGAAGTAAAAACCTAATAACTTTGAATTATATAACAAAAATCAACATAAACCAGTTCTGTATGCAGAACTTGTATGCAGAGAGTTCCCCATTAGTAGAGTGATTTTACCCTCTGTGTGTATCTGTGTATGTGGGGTGGGAGGGGCAGATTTAAGAGAGATTGGGGACAAAACAGAGAGATAAGTAAAGAGAAATATAGTAGAAGAAAGACTGAAGGACAACAGATGATCACC
>RJWT010055882.1:0-10095 GCA_004365215.1 Cuniculus paca
TCCATCACCTCCACCACAGCGGGCACCTTAACTTACCATAAATGAATGAAAATGCTACATTCTCCACTCCTGAGGGAACTGATAACTCAGAACAAAGGCAAGTCTGTTTGGACTTAATGACTGTGGGATTCAGAAATGATTCAGAGATAAAATGAGTGTAGAAGTTTATTTGCACTGCAATAGGCCACTTGCTCAAGAAGAAAGTATGTGTAGAAATTTGAGAGAAAAAGATCATGTCTATTTTAATTCCTGGCCTATGGGGGCTTGGAGAGAGGAGGGGAAGGGAGGGTTTTGAATCATTTAAAGCTTACCGTGCAGAAAGATGTTTTCTCTCTTTGAAATAGGTCAACTTTTAAGTGTGTGATAATGCCAAGCATTGGTTAACTACTTGGTGTGTATTTTATATTTACTTGTTTAATCTTTGTGACAGCCTCCAGACATAGGTACTAGAATGATCTCCACTTTACAGATGAGAAAACAGGCCAGGGAGTTGCTTATTCAAAATCAAATAGTGATAAATGGCAGCCCCAGGACCAAACCTCAGAGCCTGGCTCAGATATTTCTTCTATCTGCTGGGCTCCGCCTCCTTGGGAGAGGAGCTGAGGACTAGACCTTCCTGGGGAATGCATGCTTTTCATCACTTCCCTGCCCAAGGTTGAGCAGGGTCTCAAAGTCAAAGCCACCTACACTGCATATTGTCAGACTGGAAACTCCCGGGAAGCACGAGGGGCCTGCGACGGTCTCCAGTCCTTACTGAAGCTGGACCAGCTCTGCTCTGCACTCCTCCGTCAGTGGTGTAAGGAGCCAGCACCCACCTGTTGTAGAGGTTTTCTTTAGAAATAAGGAGTTCTAAAAAAGATACCTCCAAAAATCACCAATACCAGCGGCAGGGGAGTGGCGCGCTTCAGGGAGGAAGCATTGTGAAGGATGCGGCGGCAACAACCTGTTTCTACTTTGTTCTTAGATTATCGGGCACCTGGTTTTTAAATCCTCGTCCTCATTTTACTTCATTTTATTTTACTTTGATGTTTTGCAGCCCTGGAGATTGGACCTTAGGCCTTGAACACACCTGACACGAGCTCTACCGCTGAGCTACATCCCGGCCCTTTTTGTCATTTTAATTCAACGTGCTGCACCGTAATTTAGAAGTTGAGTTATATAAAGGGTCTTGAGAGGCCTGCGATAAACTCAGTGGCGCTTACCTGTAATCCAGCTTGAATAAGTGGTTGACTGTCTCCACGTTCTTTTCAGACACGAGAAAGAACGCTACACGCCACATATTCTATGCCCTCTCCTCTGCAGTGTGAGCGCCGTGCAGCACCTCCCAGAGTCAATATTATCACATCAAGATTCTCCCCATTCTTCCCACTCTTTCTTCTGACTTTTCCATAGAAGTTTACTGTTTGGATGTATCGGAATTTATTTAACTGTCATCTGTTAAAGATTATGTCAATTAGGGCTAGCTTTACACTCTTACACAAAGTGCTGAAATACTTACACTCGTGTTTATTTTTGTTTTAGCTTGGTTTTTGCCATCATTGTTATCATTATTTTTGTTTTATTTGAGACAAGGTCTTGCTTTGTTGTTCAGATTGTTCTTGAACTTACTAGGTAGCTCAGGCTGGCCTCAAATTTACAGCAATCCTCCTGCCTCATCCTCCCAAGTGCTGGGATTACAAGCGTGTGCCACCACACCCAATTGTTGTTGTTATTATTATTTATGAGAAAAACAAACTCTATAAGTGGAACCACTATGTCAAAGAATACCTGCGTTTTAAACTTTAACCCATATGTGCAAATGATGTTACCAAGAAAGTGTATCCATTTGCTGTCAGTGAGAGAGGCGATTATACAAGTGCTTAGTCAGCCACCTTTCTTCTCTGACTCAATTTCTCTGTGCTCTGTGATATGACAGGAAGTCAGATGATAGCAAATGTTGACCAAATGGGTGCATTGTTCAAAATATGTTAAATTGCGTAGAGGGAGAGGGTGTGGGAGCTGATGGACCCCAGGTGCTGGGTCTTTTATGGCAGAGAGGAATCAGGTGCGGTGTTTGCGTCTGATAACGGGCACATGGTTCCGTATTTCACTGGGATCTGTGGATACTAGATGCTTTTGTGCTGCACTCGAGGTGGTAAAGGAAATGTCTGTACTGTGAGTGTGTATGCTTCCCTACATGCGACATCAGTTAGGCATATAGAATTCAGCGCTATGAAATCTGCCTTCCCCCTGAAACACGCAGCTCAAAATGCGTGTTCTGGGACCAGCTTAAGCTAAAAGTGTTTGATTTTCTTCTTCAGGCCTCCTGAGAATGCAGCATTTCCTTTGACTCGTGGCTTTCACAAACTCCCACCTGGGAGGTTTCGTGTTGTGGTAGTTAACGCCGGGGACTTACTGCATCCACTGAAAGTTGTTCAGTGACGGAGAAACAGGACGGGCTGTAGATGATGAAAGCTTCACGGATTCCTACGAACACCCGGACTAGGGCAGTGCAAGCAAAAATAGGAGAGAAGTCAGAAATGGAGAGTCACCAAAGGAAGAGTGACCAGGCCGAGGGGTACAGCGTGTCACAAGGGTCCCAGGCTGGGCTCCTGTCTCTGCCGTAAGCTGCACCCTCAAAGCCTGGAATTGTTTTGAGCCTTGGACTCTCCCCCTTGGGGTTCGGATCGGATACTCGGCCACCTCTGGGATTGGTGAGGATGGCGGAGTTAGCACGCGGTGCAGGCCTGACTCATCTGCCCTTGCTCATGTCCCCATCTCCATACCCCCTCTTGGCCCCCTGTCCCCTGTCCTTCTGTCTCTGCAGAGGAAGAAAAAGGGTGAAGAAAGAGGTTTGCTTTATATGTGGTGCCATTAAGCAGATGTAAAAAGGAAGGGAACTATTCAGAAGGGGAAGGTAGGGGTGCTGTTTTTGATTTGGGTGGTTTCGTTTTGTTTTTAATTTGGAGTTTAAAGTCCTACTGATACCTGGAAACCCAAAGACTGTTATGCAGGATAAATGGCAACAGGGGACAGGAGGCAGGAGTCACCGCGGGGGCCCGGGATTGTGCCTTTAGATTCCCGTGCACACAGTGATCACTCAGCTGAGCCAGGTGAGGTGGTGCACACCTGTAATACAGGATTCTGGGAGGCTGAGGCAGGAGGGTTGCAAGTTCAAGCCCATGTTGGGCAATTTAGCAACCTAGTGAGACCCTATCCCAAAATAAAAAATGTACAAAGGGGTGGGGATGTAATTTAGCATGAAGGATCTGGGTTCAATTCCCAGAACAGCAAAAGAAAAAAGGTGGGGGAGGGGGTTAACAGGTACCTCCAGCTACTGCTCTTGCTTGGGGGTGTATGGTATCGAATCCCCTTGCCATTGAATGACAGGTGTTGTCACAGGTGCTGTGCAAATACATTCACAGGTGGCCTCCGAGCACAAGTAAATTTTCTCACCACAGAGGTCTCAAGCTCCCTCTCATCTTCCCTGCGTGCAGAGAAGAGGGGACGTCCAGTGAGACCTCAGGCCCCGGGAGCCATCACAGAGGTGACAAGCAAAGCCAAGGCCTTCATGTTGCGTAACAAAGACCCTGGAGACGAAGCAGGCATTGTGTCGCCGATCAGACCACACAGAGCCTGCCGCGGCTGCCCCATCACAGGGTTTCTTGCTTTTGAAGTAAGAAGATCTCGCAGGGCCACTGTCCTGACTCCTGGGTATGGTTACCAACGGGAGGAGGAAGACAGTGGGAAGACCCAGTTCAGTCCAGCTTGCTTGTTCTGTGAGCCCTCATCTGCCTTCATCCAACCCCACAGGAGCCCCCCAGGCTCGGGGCCAGACTTATATGAGCACCAGGAAGTCAGGGGTGCTGTCCTCCAAGCCCATCCACATTTGTCCTGTGCAAAATGGAGTTGCCTCCCATAATTCCTCCACCCAGAATCACCATTAGGGAAGGCAGCTGAAGAAAGTGAAGTTTGTTTCCCATCTGAAGTAGGTCGAGCTGTGAGCCCAAAAAGATAATGTCAAGTCCTAACCCTCTGAAGATCTGTGAATGTGACTTGTTGGGAATGAGATTTTGGTAGGTGTCATGGAGGAGATCATATCCAATGGCTGCTGTCCTTCAGAGATGAGAGGAGATTTGAAACATGGAGAAGAAGGTCAGGTGAAGATGGAGGCAGAGATTGGAACCCTGTGTCTATAAGCCAAGGGGGCCCCAGGGGGTGCTGACAGCCACTGGCAGCTGGGAGAGAGGCAGGGAACATATTCTCCCTCAGACCCTCCAGACAGAACCACTCTGCTGCCATCTTGATGTCTGACCTCTGACCTCCGCATAGATGACAGAACAAATTTCTGTTGTTTAAAGTCACTAAGTGTGTGGTGATTTGTCATAGTACTATAAGAAATATGTCCACCATCCTAGTTGAAAAGTCTTGGCAAAAAGGGGCTATGTTGGGTCGCCTCAGCTGTTTACCCTCGGCCGTCTGTCCTTGAGGACCATATTATCCCTGAGCCTTTCTTTCTTGCGTGCCTCACGGTTAGAAGGGGGCAGCCTCACTCCCAAAGCCCATCAAATTGATCTGTGTCATCAACAGAGCAGTTATGTGACCGGTGACAAAGCCAACCGAGGCCTGTGGCCTGTTGCTTGGCACTTCAGTGCTCAAACCTTAGGGTGTGTCAGAATCGTGGAGAAAGGTTGTTAAAATGCTGGCTGCCTTCTGTTCACACCCACCTCCAAGTTTCTGCTTCGTTTAGTCTGGGGCGGGGAGAGATTTCTCGTTTCTAAAAAAGCTAACCTGTGATGTCATGGGGCAGCCCCAGTGACATTCGAACACAGTGAGAGCAGTGATTCTCAAATTTTGAGGCACTCTAGGGGAACCTGGGGAGCTTCTAAAATTCCCAGGCCGAGGCTGTACCCCATATCTATTAATAAGGCTCTTGGGGGTGGGGGAACCTGGGCATCAGTAGCTTTTAAAGCTCTTCAGGCATCAGTAGAACCTAGGAGGTGTTCACACAGAAAGCCATTGGCTGCACCCAGTCCTGTGGAAGCTGCCAGATGCCTGTCCAGGGTGGGGCCCATCCTTTGCACCAGGCCTGGGTCCTAGTGTTGGGGTGGGGAAAAGAAGAAGAAAGAACCGGAAACCTATGGAGGCCGCACCTCCCTGTACTTCCTGCCGCCTACAGGCTCGATATGGGGGCCCAGCAAGGGAAAGATACCGAAGCTGGGGTCCACAGGTCTGGGGGTGCAAACCTGATTCTCACCCCTTATAACCTCCTCTCCTTATCCCTGTGTTCCTTTCTTAAGTTTCATTACCCATGGTCAGCTGTGGTCTGAAAATAATTAATAGACAATTCCAGAAATAAACAACTTGTAGGTTTTAAATTGTGTACTAGTGGGAGTTGCATCATGAAATCTCATGCAGTCCTATTCAGGTCACGAGTCAGCCCTTGGCAGTGGATCCATGCTGTATAGGCTACCTGCCTGTTCGTCATCCAGTAGCTGTCTCGGTTACAAGACCCACTGTCCCTGTAACAAGGTGCTTGTGTCCAAGTGGCCTTGGTTTACTTAATAAAGGCTCCAAAATACAAGAGCAGTGATCCTGGCAATTAGAATAGAGAAATTGTAAAGTACTTGCTCTAAATTGCAAAGGTCAAAAAAAAAAAAAAACAACTTCACTTAATAAGGAAAGAAAAAACGGTATGCTGAGCTTGCCAAAATTTACCATATGAATAAATCATCATCTGTGAAATTGTGAAAAAGGAAAAAGGAATTCATGCAGTCACTCCTTAAACTACAAAAGGTACAGGCACAGTGTGTGAAAAAAAAATGCTTATTTAAGACGGAAAAGTCATTAAAGCCTTTCAGTACTATCTGAGGTTCAGTACTCGATGGGGGTCTTGGGAAATAGCTTCATACTTAAGGATCTCCTGCTGTACTTGTTTTCTGAATTTCATCAAGTTGTTTCTTTTGCTCTGTCTCCTATTCTATAAAATGGAGATAATAAAAAATCCCACCTCAACACAAAGCTGTAAGAGATTCAAGGAGGAGGTGTTTCAAAAGCACCCACCTGTGTGCTTTGAATGGCAGATGCTCAAATGCTAATTTCCTTGCCTCACTTTGCCCATGTAATTGTTTCTTGTCTTTTTCTCACTGGGCAAGAGAAAGAGGCAGGCAGGCCTTGTGTCCCTGCATTTCTAGTTTCACTGCCAGAAGTTGGAACCTGACAGCTTAGTAATATCATTTTTGTTATTGAAAGAGATCAGTAATAAAATAAATAAGACCACTTCTTTGGGGGTGGTTTAGTCAAGATTTCTTTTAAAGATATATATGGTGTGATCAAAAACAATGGTAAACATTTAAATTGTTTCAATATTTACTACAGTAAAAGACACAGTACTGTGAATCTCCCTCACAATATTCCTCATTTTAAATACTTTTTTTTTTGGTGCGGGGGATCAAACTCATGACCTCACACTTGCCAGGCAGGTGCTTGTGCCACTGAGCTACATCCCCAGCACTTTGAGCACTTTCACCCCATCACTCTTTCTCTTTCTGAAGCAGTTCTGGAAGTCCTCTTTTGTGAATGTCTTTAGTTGCACTGTCATGGCTACTTTGAGGCCTGAGTTGATTCAAAACATTATCCTTTTTGTGATTATTTTGACTTTAGGGAAGAGAATTTCCAGACCTGCTTCAGAAAGTGGCAAGCTCTAGGGGATAAGTGTGTTTGAATGACTGAGAGTATTTTTAAGTGGATTAGTGGCAACGTGTCCTTTACTGTAACGTTTTAAAAATTAAATAGTTTCTATCTCTCCTTCTATCCATGCCTGCTTCCTAAATGCCAGTGTACTTTGTACCTTTTCTCACTTTGCTTGTCCCCCCTAACTATATCTTGAAGATTTTCCAGAACACCTAGTGGAAAATCTTCCTCTGGCGAGCCACGAGCCCTCCACTGTGCGTGCATGGACACAGCACATCCCCCCACTTTCCCATGAGGGCCAGGGGCCATCGCCAGTCTTTTGCTGTGACAACAGTGCAGCAGTGAACTTGCTTGCGTGTTTTGTAATTTTGCCAGCCTGTCTTTTGGGGGAGCCCCTCCACTTTGGGGTCCCCATCTGCACTGCTGCTCCTTCCAGTTCCTCGGCCTGGGCCTGAGGCCCCAGAACACCGGCTGTGGCCTCTGCACCTCCTCCCCACACGACTGCCTGGGCCGGCAGCCTCTGCTTGTGTTTGTCATCCGGGGCATCTCACTGGAGGACTCGATTTACAACAAGGCTCCAGCTGCAAAGGAATCTGGGCCAGGGAGTTTTTAGTTTCCTTTCTCTGTCACACTGGAAGGTTCACAGGCGCTTGGGGTCCCAATCAGCGCACCCAACTCTCCAGCTCAGTTCCTTTGGCTCACAAATGAGGGAATGGAGGCTGGGAAGGTTATGGCATTCGCTCAAGATCAGGCAACTGGGTCAGGACTGGCGGCCTCAGCTGTGGCTACTGTGCTGTCCCCTAGGTGTGCACAAGAGTCTAGGAGTTGGGTTCACATCACAGGAGCACCTCACAAAAGCCACATTATACACACTGTGAACTGTTTTGCTCTCGCTCTTTGTAACAAAACAGCCCCAAAGGCTCCTTCTGGGTATATGCTAAGTAAGCATTTAGTAACTCTCTTGGGCTGAACTGTGTGCCCCCAAATTCACGTGGTGAAATCCTAGCCCACAAATACCTCAGAGAGAGAATTATTTGGAGAGGGGTCTCTACAGAGGTTATCAAGTAAAATGAGGTGAGCCAGGGTGGGCTCACCTCATAAGAAAAGGAATCAGGACACAGATGCGACTCAGGACACAGAGGGAAGATGACACAGGGACTCAGGGATAAGCCGGCCATCTGCAAGCCAAGGAGAGAGGCCTGAGGTAGATTTCCTCAAAGCCCTCAGAAGAAACCAACCCAGCTGCTCCTGGATCTCAGCTCTCCAGCCTTGAAAACTAAGCTAATCAAGTCCCACCGCCGAAGCCCGGTCTGTGGAGCTGTGTTATGGCAACGCTGGCCGCAGACAGCGCGACACGGCAGCTGAAATCTGGAGAGAACCCGCACCAGAGGGGAACCTTTGCATCCCGGGAAGTCGCTTTCCTGAGTCCTCAGTGTCGCTTCCCAGACATTTCCCAAGCTGCCTTACCTCTTGTCGTTTCTGTCAGGCCAGACTTTTTCTAGAATCTTCTCTGGGAGGGCGTCTCTCTCAAAAAATGCTATCTACAAGTCACACATCTCTGAGGTGATGGGGAGGCTGCAGGTGCCACCAGCCCCACAGAAATGCCATTCAGGGCACCTCAGCACCTCTGGCTTATTGGGCACTAAATGAGCAGTGTCCCTCCCTTTTCCCGTCTGTCTACCCTCTGGTGGGGTGGCGTTGGAGAGGGGGAGTCTTGCTCTAAATGCATTTCCCCCCCATTTTTAGAGGAGGCAAATGTAGCGTGCCAAATGCATTTTTAATGACTGAGATCTGCGTTTAAACGTATCTTCCATCTTTGCTGGGTCGTTAAGTCTTTAAACCCCTCGATCCTTTAATGATTTTTATAGTCCGGTGATGCGTAGGTTTGTTCAAGTTATTATTCCCTCCACACTCCCTTGCCCATAACACGCCTTTGCAGGTGTCACTAAAGGGGTATCGAACAGATGCCACTGTTCTGATGGGACTCCCCGAGCACCAGCCAACCAGTCCTGCCTCAAACACAGGGAAAGGGGGATGTTTTGCAGAAACACTAAATGAATGACAGGAAGATAGAACGGAACACAATTCAAGAACTTTGGGGTGTTTGTTTTTGTTTTGTTTTTTGGCTTTTGCATTTGTTTGTTTTTCAGACAGGATCTTGCTAATGTATCCCAGGTTAGTTTTGAACCCTTGCCTCAGTCTCCCAAAAGCTGGGATTATGCATACACTTTCGACCCCACCTCCTTATGAGATTTGATTTTTACGGTGTATTTTTCCTTAAAATTCTCTATGCTTTTGGAATTTCAGGAGAGCTAAACATCCTCATGAAATTAGTTAAGGTAAAAGTTGCTTGTCCTGGTACATTGAAATTGCTCTAATAGGATACCACAGACTGGGTAGCTTATATCAATAGCAGAAATTTTCTTTTGACTGTTCTGATGCCTGAGAAGTCTGAGACCAACGTGCCGGTAGATTGTGCATCTGGTGAGGGCCATTTCTTAGTTCATCCACGGTGCCCTCTCACTGTGTCCTCTGGTGACAGGAGGGGAAACGTGGTTCTCCAGAGCTCTCTTATAAGGGCGCTAATCCCACCTGTGAGTGCTGCACCCTCACGACCTAGTCACCCTCGGTGTCCTCTCAACACTATCTCATGGAAGGGGTCCAATTTCCACATAGGACTGCGGGGTGGGATGGACACAAACATTCGGTCTCTAGCGCTGCTGAGGTCTCAATAGGCTTGTTCGCCTCAGCCCGAGTCCATCTTGGCAGCTGGCCCTTGCCTGCTCATTAGCTGCACAACGGGCGCATTTCCCGTGGGCAGAGAGGGAAGCCTGGGGGCGCGGTGCTGTGCGTGGACCTGGTTCAGCTTCTAACGCCTCAGGGAGATGTCGCTGCTGTTGGCTTTCCGGGCAGGACCAGAAGCGAGACCCAGAGAGCTGCGAATACTGTTCTCCACACAGAGCCTGTTGGCTGCAGTTCACTTCAAGTCACACGCTTTGCTTGCCCTTAGGTGTACTCGTTACAAGGACAGTAATGCAGTGGGCTGTCCCGATAAAACCTGGGCTGATGCTTTAACCCATGGGGAACCTGTGTTTTTTATCTGAAACCTGTTAAATATTATACACAGTCAGCAGCCACCTAGGGACGTTTGGTCAGCGCTGGACCACATATGCGACAGGGGTCTTGAAGGATTAAAATGGAGCTGAAAAATTCCTGTCACCTAGTGATACCATTACAGAGTCATAGTGGAACACTTTACTCACGTGTCTGTGATAATGCTGGTGTCAACAAATCCACATGCCGCTGTGTACAGCACGTAATACTCGAGAGTCAGAGTAAGCACTGTGTTACCGCTTTATGCATTTGCTCTACCACACTTTTATCATTCTCTTAGCATACACCGCTTCTACTTAAAAAAAAAAA
>RJWT010055883.1:0-10101 GCA_004365215.1 Cuniculus paca
AATGAGGTGGGCAATTCCAGAGATGTAGTATATTCTAACTGGTCTCCTTGCCCTGTATATATTTGAGTTCCTGCTAGGATTTGTTTTGTTTTCAGGTACTAGGAATCGAACTCAGGACTTGCTGCTTGCGGAGTAGGCACAGCGCTGCTGAGCCATATCCCTGGCCCTTGTGCTAGGTTTTGAAAATCCATATTTAACCTGTTTTCTAGAAACTCGGGAAAATTTTATATTTCTTGTCCTGGGAAGAATTTTGGTAAAAGTTGTCATATAATATGTTAGGAAAAAAAAAAATCACTCGTGTGAAGCTGATGACTTTAATTTTTTTGTTGAAAAACACTAAATGACTAATTTTGCTCTTCCAATTTTATCTTGATGTAAACATTTAAATTTTTTTTTTTTGTCTTTTTGAGACAAGATCTTGAAATGCAGTTCAGGCTGGTCTTGAGCTCACTTTGTAGCCCAGCCTGGTCTCGAATTTAACAATGAACCTCCTGCCTCAGCCTCCCAAGTGCTGAGATTACAGGCGTGTGCTCCATGCCCGGCTCGTTTAATCATTTTTACTAACCATTTATAGTGTTTATTCAAACTTCTACTGAGTAATAAAAAGGCCATGTACTTTTCATATAACTTACAGGGGAAATATTTTTTGATTATTGGCACGTTTTGTTTTAGTTTTGTTTTTGAGGCAAGGTCTCCGAGTGTGGTTCAGACTGGTCTTGAATTGACTAAATAGCTCAGACTGGCCTCAAACTTGCCCCAATCCTGCTGCCTCAGCCTGCCGAGTGCTGGGATTACAGGTGTGTGCCATCATGTCCGGCTCAAACTTTCTTGTATTGGAATAAGAAAATATGGTTACAGTAAAGCTTGCTATTGTATTGTATTGTATTGTATTGTATTGTATTGTATTGTATTGTATTGTATGTATTTTTTGTTTTGGTACCAGGAATCAGAACTCAGGGCCTGAGGCTTATCAGGCGTGTGCTGTGCCACTGCGCCATATATAGGGTAGAATCCATGAACACAAAGCTCTGTGTTCAATCTCTAGCATTTGAAAAAAGTTGAATTATGAGAAACTAGTAAGGGCAACTTTGACTAAATAAACAAATTACTAGAAAAACAAAAACTATCAAAGTTTACTAAAAAAAAATCATGTAACAAGAAAATCTGTGTATCTATTTTTTAAATTGCCTTTGTGGTTAAAAATCTTCCCGCGTGATGAGGCACGGTGGCGCACGCCTGTAATTCCAGTACTCAGGAGGCTGAGGCAGGAGGATCGTTGCAAGTTCAAGGCGAGCCTGGGCTACAAAGTGAGCTCAAGTCCACTCTGAACTGCATGGTGAAACCCTGTCTCAAAAAGACCAAAAAAGAGAAAAAAGAAAAGAAAAAAATCTCCCTGCCGGAGTTGTGCAGAGAACAATATCTCAAAGCAAACCAAGTTTAAAAATAATAAATTATGGTCAAATAGAGTTTTTCCTAGGAATATAAGGTTTTTTACCTTAAAAAAAAGTCAATGTTATTTATCATTTTAATGGGACAAAAATGAAAAACTATATGACCATTTAAATAAATGTATAAAAAGTATTTAACAAAATCCAACATCTATTCTTATTTTTATTTTTTGAAAATCTTAACTAGGAATAGAACTCAACCTCATAAAGGGCTTCCACACACAAAAAAAAAACCCTACAGAGCTGGGCATGGTGGTGCCTGCCTGTAATCCCAGCACTCAGGAGGCTGAGGCAGGAGGATCACCCCAAGTTCAAGACCAGCCTGGACTACATAGTGAGTTCAGGGCCAGCCTGAACTAAATAGCGAGACCCTGTCTTTAAAAAAAAAAGAAAAGAAAAGAAAAGAAAAGAAAAAAGAAAAAAATCTTACAGCTAATATCGTACTTAGTGACGAAAAACAGACTATTTTCCTCTCTGATAAGGAACAAGTCAAAGCTATTTGCTTTTACTAATAAACTAATAAGTGAATTTAGCAAAGTTGAAATATATAATTTCTCTCTCTTTCTCTCTGTCATTGGGGGATTGAATCCAGTGAAGAATACAAGATCAACCTACAAAACTCAATTATACTTCTACACATTAACGAAGGCAATAGAAGTTAAAGTATAAAAATGTACATATAATAGCATCAAAACATCAAATGCTTGGGGATAAATCTGTCCAAGACTCATATACTTAAACTATAAGACACTGCTGAGAGAATTAAGAAAACTTAAATAAGTAGAAAGCTATACCAAATCCATATATCAGAAGATTCAAGTGTTAAGATGTCATTTCTGACCATGTTGATCTATAAATTCAGCACAACACCAAATCAAAACTCCAGAAGATTTTTGTAGAAGTTGACAAACTCATTCTAAAATTCCTATGAAAGGAGGGACTATAGCTTAGTGGTAGAGTGCTTCCCTAGCATGCACAGTGCCCTGGGTTCAATCCCCAGTACTGCCAAAATTTTGTTTAAAAACATGGTTATAAAATTTCTAGGTGCCGGGTGTGTTGGTCCACACCTATAATCCCAGCATTCAGGAGGCTGAAGCAGGAGGATCGCTGTGAGTTCAAAGCGATACACTGCACTACATAGCAAGATCCTGTCTCCAAAAAACCAAATAAACAAACAAATAAATAAAATAAAATAAAATTCCTAGGAAATATAAAAGACTTACAGTAGTCTTTTCAAACAACTTTGAAAAAAAAATCAAAGTTTCAAGACTTACTCTCCCTGATTCAGGATTTGGAGAATAATCAACATAGTGTGGTATAGTGTAAAGATAGTTATGTTGATGGTTTAGAATAAAAAATCCAGGAATAGACTCATACACACACATATATGCTCAATTGATCTCTAACAAAGGTACAAATAGTCTTTTCAGCAAATGGAACTAGAATAATTAGATAGCCATACGCAATAAAATGAATCTCAATAGACAACTTCATGTCATATAAAAATTAATCCAAAATGAACTGTAGACACAAATGTAAAATACAAAACTGTGGAACTTTTAAAATGAAGCAAAGGAGAAATTTCTCATGACTTTGGTTAAACGAACGTTTCTTAAATATGACCAGAAAAGTACAACTCATAAAAGAAAAAAAATACTAAATTATATTTCATCAAAACTGAGAACTTCTACTCTTCAAAAGATACTAAGAACCAAGAGTATCCATCCCTCTGACTGAGAGAAAATATTTACAAATAACTTACCTGAAAAGAGACTTGTATCTAGGAGATAACAAGAAATAGAAGAAAACAAACAACCCAAGTATGGTGCACAGCCATAATCCCAGCATTCTAGGGGGCTGGGGCAGGAGGTTCAGAAGTTTGAGCCCTGATACTGCAATTTAGTGAGACCCTATCTCAAAATAAAAAATAAAAAGGAGCTGGTAGTGTAGCTTAGTGTGAGAGCACTGTTTCAATCCCCAGTAACACAAAAAAGAAAGGAGGGGAAGAAGGAAGGAACAGAGGGAGGAAGGGAAGAGACGAGAAGAAGAAAGAAAGGAAGCAAGGAAGGAAGGAAAGAAAGGAGAAGGGAGGGGAGGGGAGGGGAGGAGAGGGGAGGAGGCTGGGGAAGTAGCTCGGCAGTACAAGCGCCAGCCTGGCAAGTGCAAGGTCCTGAGTTTGATTCCTGGTACCAAAAAAAAAAAGAAAGAAAAGAAAAGAAAATGAAGAATGAAGAATGAATGAATGAAAGAGAAAGAAAGAAAACAACTCAATTTTTTAATAAGCAAAAGATTTGAACAGATACTCAATTTTAAAAAATGAAATAAACGCATACAGATGGAAAAAATACCATTAGGGACACACAAATTAACACCACAACAAGGTACCGTTACACACCTATTAAAATTAATTTCTCCCTCTCCCTCTCCTTCACCCTCTGTCTCAACAGAGTCTTACTAAAGTTGCTAAATCGACAGTCTGGGCTCTAACCTGTGACCCTTTTGCCTCAGACTCCCACATTCCTGGGATTACAAGGCACAAACCACTACACCGGGCTAAAGCCACCGTTTAATAGCGAGTAGTATGCAGGCCTGCCTTTTGTCCTGAGGAGATATCTCAAAGTTTCTTGCTGCAAAGACGATCTTGAAAAATTGTCTAGGTAGAGATAAATTAATGCCTCCATTGTTAGTACATTCTGTAAAATGAGGAGAATAAGGACTCATAACAGAATGCCTCACGACAGTACCCACCCTCAGTTCTGTATCATCTTGGCTTCTGGCAGATTGTCACATGAGTACACCACTTGCTTGTAGGCCACTTGCTTGATCGGACTCACTGAGTTTGGAACCAACCCCATTTAGTTTACCTCATACAGTATAGGCCACTGTTAATAGGTCTCCAAGCAGCAGGATGAGACCAACCTGCAGTATTGCTCTCAGAATCCTAGATTCAGTCAACTGTGACTAAGTCTCAGGGAGGATCAGTAGCTCTTACTTTAGACATCTAGGATGTAGTCCCAGGCCAGTCTTAATCACCACACATAGCACAAGCAAGGCCACTGAGATATCGGGAGAGGAATAGCATTTTGTATCAGGCAGATACCAATTTGCGTATTTGTACACATGGAAGGGAGTTCCACCTTGGGGAGCTGACATCAGGCACAGAAGACATAGTGTCAGGCTGTGTCTACAGGAGTTTCTTTGTTTTCGTAGCACATAATTGCTTTACCAATTTGCATTGCTGGACCTAATGGATAGAAAGAACACTAATTATTCTCCTTTTCCCTGCACTTCCTGCATGTTAAAATGGTCCCTCTTAAAGTGCTTGGGTTGTTGTTCTTCTACAGCCACAAAATTAGTGTCTCCCAACTGTAACTGTAACTTAAACTTTTCTTCAATTCGTCTCTACTCATACCAATGTTTTCCGGAGAATTCAGAGCCCCATTTGTGTCCCCATCTTAGCCGTCTTGGGCAACTATAGGCTGTTGCTCAACCAAGTGTTCATTTTCCTCATGATCTAGGACCATGTTATCCTAACAAGAAAATTCTTGTGCCTAAACCAGTTAAGTTGATTCTCCTTCTCTTTTAGAATACACTGTTATGCAGAACTCATAACTGCAGGCTGGCATGGAATTGTCATGTGGGATCATAGTCAGAAGTGGTTACTCAGAATCCCCACTTTTCAAAAGAAGCTTGTGTAATTCATCCTGATCATTAACCAGTGAACAACTAGGAGGGGATGATTCAGCCATGAAAAGACATGAAGTACTGACATGTGATGCAACATGGGTGAATTTTGAAAGCATAATGCTAAGTGAAAGAAGTCAATCACGAGCCCAGCGTGGTGGTGCACTCCTGTAATCCCAGTACTCGGGAGGCTGAGGCAGGAGGATCATTGCAAGTTTGAGACCAGCCTGGGCTACAAAGTGAAAGGCCAGCCCAAACCGCATAGAGAGACCCTGTCTCAAAAAAAAAAAACCACACGCACACACACAAAAAAGAAGTCAATCACAAAGACTATGTACTGGATAGTAGTTGCGTGTTGTACTTCAAAAGAGTGAATTTTATGATATGATAATTATATCTCAATAAAGCTGATAGTTAACAAAAGTTTATTCCATCTCTCAATGAAGCCAGCAGTTTGAAGATGATAAGGGGAATGAAATATCTGTCAAATATTTTGACTGTCCACAAACAAGCTTTTGCACTAAAAGATACACTATCATCAGGATTTGGAAAGGCAAAACCATGACACAAATTTGTTCCAAGGATCCCAGTAGTGTAGACAGAGTTGCTCATCAAACTAGAACATGAGAAGCATAACCTGAAGCTGGACATGGTGGTATATGCCTGTAATCCCAGCACTCTGGGAGGTTAAGATAGAATTGCAAGTCCAAGCCAATTGATTTTATCCTGCTTACAAGCTAATAAATTAACTTATTGACTCAGCAAGACCCTACTAAATTAAACAAAATGTGGGGGTGTAGTTCAATGTGAAGGCCCTGGACTCAATCCTGGGTCCTGGAAAAAAAAAAAAACCTGTACAAGTCAACAGCGATAACATATGAACGAAAGCCTTCAGAAAGGGTCCAGAGTCTGATGTCATTGACTTGCTAGGATCCAGAAGCAATACCCCATACAATAAGGACTCTTTTGCCATGAAACAAAGAGCCAACTTTTAGCAGAAGTCCCATATCTGGCATTCAGTGGTAGCTTCTACATGAGAAACATCGATTACTTTGTACTCATTCCATGATGCTGGATGTGTCGCTTGGTCCAGTGTGGTGATGAACCTAGGTAGCAACTGTGGTAATCTGAGTGGGGCAGGGGATCAGCAGCTTGACTCCAGTTGGTCTTATCAGAGAACAAACCCTTAGTTACCATGTATATCACAGGAGTAATCTAGACTGTTGGACTGGAAGCTGCAATTTGTTTCCAGTCTCTGCGACCCAAAGAGGGATGCCTTTAATCTACCGGTCTGTAATCTTCCAAGTAGTAGACCAGACATCTGGGCCACTGGCCCAAAAGTCAGTAAAAACAGCCTCACTACTCATCAGGGCAAGGAGATGGTTTTATTTTTAGCCCACTGAGGGGCTGGGGATTTAGCTCAGCAGCTTAAGCATCTGCCTGGCAAGCGTGAGGTCATGAGTTCGATCCCCAGTACCAAAAAAAAATATATATATATATAAAATAAATAAATATTTGTAGCCCATTGGGCTAACTGGCCCTTACTACAGTTTGTCTTCCAGAGTGGTCACTGAGCCTAGCCATCCAATGGACACCATCAGCTTTCATTTCTGCAGAATCATCAGTGAACCAGGCTTAGGCATTTAGGAGAAGCTCTGTGAGCCAATTGAGCCAGTGGCTTTGTGTAGTGAAGTGAGAGAAGAAAGTTTACCCCAAAAGGGAAGACACCCACTTGTTCACATGAAGCCAAAATGTCAGTAGGGCCAGCCTAGCTGTACTCTTATTCCCACAGGACTCCTTGCTGACTTATCCAGGATGGGGCAGTCAGGCTGAAAAGTACAAGCTCCATGGGCAGGAGTTCAGTTTCAATAAGAATTTAGTAGCAAGTTAGCAGCTGCCTTTTTGCTCTTGTTTTTGTTTTGTTGTTGTTGCTCTTTGGGGTGTTTTTGTTTCATTTTAGCATTGCACTTGGTGTCTGTGTCAAGCAGATGGTGCTGCTACACTAGGAAAAAGCTCGAACCTTTAAGACGCCTCCTAGGACTTGATCATTTCAGTTGAACCACTTGCTCCCATTTCATAGAACGTTTTTATGCCCCACAAAACTCAAGGTCCTCATTGTTAACACAATTTATTTCATCTCTGGGGCTTTTAGTTCATTAGCCAGAACCACACAGCCTTTTAGCTGGGGCTCTCAGCCTTGCTGTTTCATTATCGTGATATCCTTTCTTTTTCCAATCCTGCAGGAAGCAACTGTCCAGGCACCATCTAGACGGCCTGTTTCAATCCTCTTATTCAGCCTCTCATTCAGCCTCACTTGCAAAGACATTTGTCCCTACCTAGCTACCTACCATCTGCAGAAAAGCATTCCCTATCAGGTTCCAGGAATCTCCTCAAAACCCCAAACCCTGTCCTTGGAACCCATGGGCTTTACCTTCTAAAAGTTTTGTCTTACCATCCCATCCTTAAATTTTTCATATCTGAGATTTGATTTTATCCTGCTTACAAGCTAATAAATTAGCAGGTTACTGTTTTAGGGATGCTAGCAGAAGATACAAGCCTCCTAGGTCAAAAACAAACTACACATTGCTTGCTGCATAGCAAGCAGCGTGAACGTGAGCATGCTTATGGTCGTTTCCCTTCCCCACTCCCCGCTGAGTACCTCAGGGCTCACGTGGATGGCCCAGATGCGTGTGCACACATGTAGTGGATTGCATTAGAGGAGAGGAACCCTGAGCTTGGGGAATCTGCCATTTATACAGTAAAGTATACCTACCTTTTGTCCCAGAAAGTGACATTACCACTTTCCTCAGACACAACCCTGAGAAATGACCTGGGTTAAGGGTAATCATAGTGACCAACCTGATTGTGGACAAAGCCAATTCCAGGCGAGAGAAAGGAAGACCTCTGGAGAGCTGGTGGCTCCAGGGAGAAACAACAGACCAGGATAGCACGATGAGCCCCAAGAGAAGCCCACAGTTTTGATAAATTGCAAAAACAAACTTGGGTTTTACTCCAAAAGTGACAGCTGGATCTGAAAGTGCTGTATTAAGTTCAGTGGGCTCCACAAACGCCTGCCCCACTGCCTACATCCAGCACGGACTCCAGCAGTCTGATTGTTTTCCCCATTTACTAACATGAGGAAGGACACCCTTCAATAGGACCATTGTCACAGCCTGGAGTGTACAGAAAGAGGGAGCTAGGGGGCACCTCGCAAACCCACAAGCTATAAAGCTAAACCAAAAAAAAATCATGACTTGCTGGGTTCCAAAGCTGCAGATTCTGGGAAGAAACCACTCATTCATAAATACAGAGGACTTTTTTTTTTTTGACTGATTGTTTTTTCTTCATTACTTTTTGGGGGTTTGGGATTTTTTTCCTTTTTATCTTCTAATTTCTTTTTATTCTTTTTTTTCTTTATTTTGCTCTTTATTTTTTCCTTTTTCTTGCTTGTTCTTTTTTTATTTTATCTAATTTTATTAGTTTCCTTTTATTCCTAAAGAGATTTTTTAATCTCACTTTTCTCTGCTCCTAATCTTCCATTGCTTGATTTTTCAAATTTTATTGTTTTCATTTTTTCATTACCCACTCCCTCTATCTTTATTGGTATAATCATTAAGCTTTATTAATTTTAAATGATTAACTCTATCCTATTACTGTTGAATTCTTTTCTATTGTTAATGGTGGTACAGTTGCTACGTTTAGTAGATATTTACTGTACAACAATATTTGGGTTGTCTTAGTGTAATTACAGATCTCTTTTCTATGGAGATGCAGTTGGTTCTTTTGGCATGTCAACGTCTAGTTTGTCTTTGATTCTTTCATTGTTGCTAATTTTGTTGCTATTGCCAGGGTGGCGTGGTCATTGCTATTAGTTTTCTCTGTATGCCAAAATTTGGACTGCCTTGTGTCATTAACAGTACTGTGGCCCTCTTTAGCAGAACTGAGCAATGGGACAAATACACTGCAGCCTCCCCTCCCCAAATTAAAGGAATTGGTTGGATCTTGGGGCAGAAGCAGAGGCCTCTATTTATCCATGCCCAGAGTGCATCACTGAAAATCA
The DNA here is from genome assembly GCA_004365215.1 of Cuniculus paca. Classification (NCBI taxonomy): domain Eukaryota; kingdom Metazoa; phylum Chordata; class Mammalia; order Rodentia; family Cuniculidae; genus Cuniculus; species Cuniculus paca. The sequence continues at coordinate 9,193 of RJWT010055883.1, forward strand.
GACACTAACTAAAGAGGTCTCCATACTAGCAACACAGTCTTTCCACAATAATCATACCCATAAGAGGCCTCTATTTATCCATGCCCAGAGTGCATCACTGAAAATCAGACACTAACTAAAGAGGTCTCCATACTAGCAACACAGTCTTTCCACAATAATCATACCCATAAACCTCAGCACACACACAAAACAACAGAATCAGGAGGAAATAAGGCAACAAAATGTCTCCCAAAACTCCCAACTTCCCCAAAGGTGATCCATGGGGCACTGATGGGAAGGGATTCAAAATCCACATTGCTGAATAATAGAAAATGATAAAAGAAATAAAAAGCAGACCAATAAAGTAGTCAAAGAAGATACAACTAAACAGATAATGGACTGAAGCAAAATGATCAGCAACTTTGCAAAAGACCCTAATAAAAAGCTACCTGAAGGCCAGGGATTTAGCTCAATAGTGTAAGCACCTCCTGGCAAGCGCGAGGTTCCAAGTTCAATCCCTGGTGCCGCAAAAAAAAAAAAAAGGCTACCTGAGCTAAACAAATGACACAAACATGAATGACCAGTAGAGATTTAGAGTCCATGAAAAGGTACCAAACAAAAACCCAAGAGATAAAATTTTCTATTGAAAGTATGAGCACCAGAAGTGACCAGTTTGAAGACAGACTGTCAGAAATAGAAGATAGGGCTGATGTCAGTGATCAATTATTTAGAGATACCTTAAAAATAGTGCAAGAAAATAAAAATGGATCCAACAGCTGCTAGATGACACCAAGAAGACTAATCTACAATTAATTGGAATTAGTGAAAAATCAGAAGACAGCACAAATGGCAGGGAAAAAAAACCTGTTTACAGAAATAATAGAAGAAAACATTCCAAATGTGGGGAAAGAATTTAGCATATAGATAAAT
>RJWT010055884.1:0-10114 GCA_004365215.1 Cuniculus paca
ATTCTCTGATGGAATGATATGACAGAAAAGATTAGTCAAAACAGTGGCCAAATCTTTGACAGGAGCCACTAGAAAGGCTGGGCTTCCACTTGGAATGGGGCAGGCTGGAGGAGAACAGATTGGGAGCGACTTCGTGGATATCGAAACCTATTGAATGTGAAATACTCATCAAAGGCCAAATGGAAAAGCTGGCAGATAGGTAGGTGCATAATCCTGAAGAAACAGATCTGAGAATTTTCTCAGCCTATAAATCAATATTTACAGTCATGAAACCAAATAAGATCACCAAAGGAATAACAGGTCTAAGAGGAAAACCAAGACTAAGCCTAATCTGCTTTAGAAGAGGGGGTGCTCAACCAGAACAGATGCTCAGGAATGTCAGTAGGACTTAGCCATGCAAGAATCATTGGCTGTGGGAGACCAGATAGGAGGACAGAGGCCTAACTGGCCTCCTCTGTGAGCACTAAGAAGAAAGGTGGTGTGCAAGCATGATGACACGTTCCACGAAAACGTCAACACAGCTGAGATCCAGCAGTTTACCTGGACATGCGCTACAGATGGTGGGAGGCAGATGAAACTTCTGTTACTCTAATTGCCTGTTCCTGTGCCTGAGTAAAGGCTGGGTAAGCCAGACTTGTAGGGCTCTGCTGATCTTAGAATAGGTTTAGGAGACTGGGGGAACAGCACTAAAACTATTCGTTAAAGAAAAGATGAGAAGATAGAATTAGTACCAGAGCTACAAGAGTTTACAAATTAGGAGAGGGATTTTGTCTACTAAGACAGGAAAGACTGCACAGAATTAAGTTCTGATGGGAGGATCCAGTACCATAGGAGAAGCTGAGATTAGTAAAGGAACAGAGAAGGAACAGCACCGGGCTGGTGAAGAGGTGTGGAGAGCTGTGTTCAGTGACGCATGCATGTATAGGGGAAGGGAAAGAGAAAGGGATGCCCTCAGCCAGACGAAACAGTCTCATGCCTCCATTTGTAACAGCAAGAAACAAGAGAAAACTGAAGCACCTGCTAGATATAAATAGACAGGTTGATTTAATGGGCAAAGTTCAGGGAATTTTGCTTTATCCAGGAAGTAAGCGATTTGGTTATCTTAATTTTTGAAAGCCACTCCTGTTGTTGAACATTTATGTTACCTTCACTCTGTCACTAGGAACAAAACAGTTGGGTCAGAGTGTAAGCACTTTTGAAACTTTTGAACTACTACTGCCAAAGTGCCTTGAGAAAAGTGTTTCCCAACTACAGTTGCTCTCCAATTGCTCTCTCACACTGAATGACTATCATGACTTTCCCCCCAATCTGTCTTGGTATTTACTGCTAACTTTTGTTAATATTTTAAGAGATAGAAGCCGATTTAAAAAAAAAAATTCAGACTATGGGTAATTACCCAATGTAAATTCAAGGTTTCTCTTATAAATCATTTAAAATATCATTCCATTAAAGTCATGCATATCCCAAATAAAGTTGGAAGCCAGATTTATCCATTACCATTATAAAAAATAAAATGGTAAACAGTTGAAGACACAAACATGCGACATCAGAAACAACTTCCCAATAAAAGAGATTATAAAAAAACTCCCATGAGACACCTTTTGAATAGGAACCAGTAAACAGTCATCTGTCTACGCAGAGGACAGGATCTTTTGATTACTTGAAAACCATTTGCAATTCAGATCAACAAGTAAAATCGCTCACCAGTGAAACACATAAGCACCTTCTTCTGCCCTTGAGCCCCACAAGCTACAGATTTTGTGCCAAAACCTTCTCTGTACTAAGAACTTATCATCACTTCACTGAACAAGAATCAGAATGCAGATAGCAACCTAGATCTGGGTCAGGAATTATTTTTGTTGCAGATAAGGAGTTTCAGGACTCTCAAAGGACATCAGAAACAGGCCCTTCTTTCTTACCTTCACCATGAACGTGAAGTCTGTTAGGGCTGGAGAGTAGACAGCCCCACCAGCACACGGGCCCATGATCAGAGAGATCTGAGGGATGACTCCGGATGCCGTGACATTCCTCTGCAGAGACAGAAAGGCAGAAGAATCTGGTTACAGACATACTCAGGCAGTATCTATGAAAAGATAAAGGCAACAAAAAAATAACACTTGGCTTTCCTTCCAGAGAAACTGTATCTAGGAGGCAACAGAGACCCAGTCAGTAAAGTTCTTCCAGAATTATGCATGTAAGTTCTCTCCCTAACTGTTGGGATGGTGGGCATATTGCTTCCTGGGGTAAAGAACTCTTTTCTCCCTCTTAACAGGAGTTACCCTAAAACTCCATGAGAATATGAGCTAGAGAGTCTCACTACCCCTGCCCAGCTGCAAACACACCTGCAAGCACCCTTTACTGTACAAAGTCACCTGGAAAGGAAATGAAAATCTCAGTATATAAAGCAACACTTATCCTGGAGCCCTGACCACTATTTTGAGCTCCTTTACACCCTCCATCAGACACACCCACAGTCACAAAGCTGCACAACAGGTGCTGTTCTACACTGAGTCTTCAATGTCAGTATATTCCCAGGAAATCAAGGAGAGCAGAAAAGGAGGGACCCAGAAGGCTTTAGAAGGACAAGGGTGCTATGACAAAATAAGCCTCAGGTCACCTCCTGGGAAAGACAGAACTTGGGGTCTTGAACACCCAGGAAAGGTCATAGGACCCAATCATACCAGGAAAAGTAGGTTCACTTTTCAGACTCCCTTGGTTCTGAGCCCAGTCTCTATAAATCATGGGACACAGCTAAAGAGTGCAAAAAGGATCTATACTCTCCGCAACATAACAGGGACACACACACTTCCAGCTACCGCTGAGTGAAGAGTTTGCAATCCTCTCCCCCAAAAAATATAAAACTGAAAGAACTTGTCAAAACAAGTATCCAGGGTTCTGGAAATGGTTCAAATGTGAACAAACAAGTTATGAAATGTTTTTTCCTTTAAAAAGTGGAAAAAAAAAACAAAAAAAAAAACCTTGCTAAACTTGAGATAAGGGCAGTGACTGTGGCATCTTTCACTAAGGCTGCTGCTGCCACCGCCCACACCAGCCCAGGACAGCCCTCCAGGTAAAAGGCCAGGATAGAGAGTAATTCAAATTCACAAGAAGCAATTAGGAGCACTGAAAATAGTACATGCTTTGGTTAAATACTACATATATTTCTCTTAATACTTTAAATGACAAAAATATATAAAACAATTATATCACTGTATTTTAGGGACTTAATAGGAACACAAATGAACAGAGATAAAAATGGAGCTATATTGGAGCAAAGTTCCTATCTTTTCCCAGAATTAAGTCAGTATTAAGTAATTACAATAAATTAAAGTATATATTGAAACTTTGAGAGCAATCAGCAAAAAAATTTTAAAAATAGTCTAAAAAATTAAAGCAGTGTATTAAAAATATTCATTTAATGTAACAGTTGTGGGTTTTATTTTTGAGACTAGCAGAATTGTTTGTCAAAGATGTTATAGCAACTGCCTTAAATATGTTTAATAAGCTAAAGGAAAACATGGAAAATGTCAAGGAAATTGAGATACAATGTCTGGACAAAGACAGAACACCATAAAAAGAAGCCAGGCAGAAACTTTGGAATATAACTAAAATGAAAACTTTACTAGAAGGATTCAACAGGAGATCTGAGTATGCAGAAAAAAGGATCAAGAAATTCGAACATAAAACTACTGACATTACCTAGTCTTAGGAACAAAAGAAGGAAGAAAAATAAACAGAGCCTGAGGATCTGTGGAAAAACATTGAACATACCAACATACAAATTATAGGAACACCAGAAGGCAGAAAGGGTCTGATAAAATATCTGAAGAACAGCCAACATCTTCCCAAATCTGATAAAAGTTACGAGTATACATATCCAAGAAGTTCGATGTAATTCCAAGTGGGATGCGAATTCACATTCCTACTGAGATACACGGTCAAACTGTCAAAACAAGAAGAGACTTTGAAAGCAGCAAGACAAAAGCAACTTGCCATACATACTAGGGATCTCAGTAAGATTAATGAAAGGGGCCAGAAGGCAGCTGGATGTATTCAAAGTACTAAAAGAAAAAAACGTCAATCAAGAACTCTATATCCAAGCCAGGAATGGTATTGCATATCTCTACTTTCAGCACTCAGGAGGCTGAGGCAGGAAGATTCCCATAAGTTAAAAGTCAGCCTGAACTACATAGTGAGTTCCAAACCAGCCTGAACTACACAGCGAGACCTTGTTTCAAATCACTCCCTCAAAAAAAAAAAATTTCTATAGCTAACAAAACTAATCTTTAAAAATTAGATGTTTCTAGATAAGTAAAAGCTGAGGAAGTTCATTTGTAAAATTCCAATCAAATACCAATAGCATTTCTCACAGAACTAGAGAAAACTGAAATTCCATATGGAACATGAAGGGGCCCAGAACAGCAAAAGCAATCTTGGGCAACAAGAGCAAAGCAGGAGGCATCAAAATCTCAGACTTCAAACTGCATAACAAAATGTACAGTGACAAAAACAGCATATTCTTGGCCCAAGAAAACAAACTTGTAGGGAAATGGAACAGAGGAGAGGATGCAGAAAACAACTCCAGACACATTCAGTTATCTAATCTTTAACAGAGGGACCAAAAACATACACTGGAGGAAAGACTGTTTAATAAATGGTGCTGGGAAAACTAGGTATCCACATGCTAAAGACAAAATCTAGACTCGTGTCTCTATGTACTAAACAGAAATAAAAATAGAACAAAGATCTAAATATTAAACCAGAAAATCTGCTAGAGGATAAAATAAGTAAAACTCTTAAAGAAAGAGGCATAGGTGAAGACTTTCTAAACAGAACCTCAGTTTCACAAGAAATAATATTAAGGCCAGGTATGGTGGCACACGCCTGTAATCCCAGCACTCGGGAGGCAGAGGCAGGAGGATCACTGCAAATTTGAGGGCAGCCTGAACTACATAGTGAGTTCAAGGCCGATCTGGGCTACGTAGTGAGACCCTGTCTCAAAAAACAAAAACAAAAACAAAAATGAAAAAAAATACTATCAAAAATCAGCAAATGAAATTTAATCAAATTAAAGTTTCTACACAGCAAAGAAAACAACTAAAAGACTCAAGAGACAACCTACAGAATGGGAAACAAATTTGCAACCTATTCCTCAGACAAGACTAATATCTAGAATATATAAAGAACTCAAATATTAGGCCACCCAAAATAAAAGATTTAAAAACAAAATGAGTAACTGAAATGATTAGGCACTTCTTAGAAGTGATAAACATGACAAAAAAAATACATGAAAAAAATGTTCAACATCTCTAGTCATCAAGAAATGCAAAGTAAAACAACACTGACACTCCACCTTACTCCAGAAAAAATGGCTATCATCAAGACATCAAATAATAACAAAGGCTGGTGAGGCTGAAGGGAAAAAGCAACCCTTTCAGTGGAAATGTAAGCTAATACAACTATTATGGGTATCAGCATGAAACTTTCCCAAAAAACTAAATCTAGAAATTGCATTTGACCCAGCTGCTATTCTAGGTATCTTCCTGAAATAGTTAAAGACATCATTTTACAGTGATATACGCATACATATTTATAGAAGCACAGCTCATAACAGCTAAATCCTGGAAGCAGCCAATATGTCCATCAACAAATGAATGGATGGATAAAGCAAATGGGGCATTTATACACAATGGAGTACTACTCTGTCATAAAGTCATCTGTAGGGAAATGGATGCACCCCGAGATCACAATGTTAAGTAAAATAAATCAGACACATGAGCTGAAATATTGCATAGTTTTTCTTATATGAGAAACCCGAAATACAAATAAAAAGCAAAATAAAAGATAAATAATAGGAAACAGATAAGTCTTTTGCAAAAAGGAACCAAGAGATTGAGAAAGGAGGGAGACGAAGATGAAGAAAAGAATTAACATGTGTACTATGTACATGCACCAACTCACAAGGAATGAAATCATGTACTGTAAACATGTATCAATAAAATAGATGAATAAATAAAAATTTTATATTCAGGAAAGCTAACCTTTAAAAATGAAGGAAAAATAAGACATTTCCAGACAAAGGCTGAGGAAGTTCATTTGTAGTTGACACATCATGCAAGAAACACTACAGGAAGCATTTTTTAGTCTGAAATAAAAGACCATTAGAAAGTAACATGAAACTGAGAAAAAATATTAAATATAACTTCCTAAATTAATAACTGTACCACCTTTCAGTTTGTAACATCTCTACTTTTCCTATGACTTGAAAGACAAATGCATGAAACACTATAAATTTGTTAATGAATGTAGCATGTATAGAGGTAATCTAGGCCAATGGCAACATAAATGAGAGGAAAGACAGAAATGTACAGAAGCAGTATGCTTGAACACTACTGAGGCTGACCCAGTTTCACCTCAACAAATTTGAGGTATTAACTTTGATCACCAAATAATCACTAAGAACTTTCGAATACAATGAAAATGAAATGAGGTGAATTGAAATGGAACAACTCAATAGAAAAGACCATGATGGAGTAAATATGCCACTAAAAACTCTAACATACAGTGAAAACAAACAGCTAAACAGCAGAAATAAAGCATGCTTTATCAATAATCACATTCAATGTAAATGAAATAAGGGCTAAAGGTGCAGCTTATTGATGGGTTGCTCACCCAGCATGTGCCAGGCACCAGGTTCAGTTCCCATTATCAAGAAAAAAAAGTAAATGAATTAATTTTTCCTACTAAAAGGCAGATTAGCAGATTGAATTTTAAAAACAGCCAATCTGCCAGTGTGGCAGCATAGGCCTATAATCCCAGTACTCGGGAGGCTGAGGCAGGAAGACTGCCAGGAATTCAAGGCCAGCCTGGGTTACAAAGTGAGTTCAAGGCCAGCCTGAACTGCATAGTGAGACCCTGACTCAAAAAGGAAAAAAACAAAAACACAGGCATACGGCTACATATGCTTAAAAAACAAAGAGACTTCAACACCAGCCTGAACAGCATAGCAAAACCCTGTCTCAAAAAAAATCAACCTATCCATTGTTTATAACAGCTTCACTTCAGATAAAAGGACACGAAAATGTTTAAAGTCAAGGACATTAAAAATACATTCTCTGCAAAGGGGAACCAAAAATAATCATAGTAGATGTATTATCAGACAAAGCAGGTTGCAAGCCAAAAAAGTTACAAAAGACAAAGATATTACATAATGATAAAGGTTCTATACACCTGAAAACTAAGTTGTAAAAATATATGCATCTAATAGAGCCCCAAATTCATGAAGCAACAAGAGCCCCAAAATATTTGAAGAAAAGTTGACAGGACTGAAGGAAGAAATAGATGTAGAATTTCAGTTGGAGCTCTAACACTCTACTTTGAGTAATGGATAGACCCACCATGCAAAAGATTACTATGAGAACAGTGCACATACACAACACCGTAAGCTAATACAGGTGATGAGCTTTAGAGATTATACTACCCAACTCTCCATCAACAGAAGACATATTTTTCTCAAGCACAGTGGTATATTCTCCAAGACAGACCATAAACTGGCCATAAATCTTAAGATTATTAGAATCAAAGTAACCCTTCCAATCAAAATAAAATCAAACTATCATTCAGTAACAAAAGGAAAACTGGAAAAGTCACAAATATGTACAAATTAAAACATTTTTAAATAACCAACAAGCAAAAGACAAAGTTACAAGTTCGAAAATACTTCAGAAGGGGCCGGGGATATAGCTCAGCGGCACAAGCACCTGCCTGGCAAGCACAAGGTCATGAGTTTGATTCCCGGTACCAAAAAAAACTTCAGAATAAATACAAATGAAAATACAGTATAACAAAGCTTATAGGATGCAGAGAAAGCACTGGTAAGAGGATAATTTATAGTTATAAGGGTATACACTTTAAAAAGAAAAACAAATCAATAACCTAATGTAACCTTAAGAAAATATAAAAATTAGAAGTAAACTTCAAGCAAGCAGGCAGGAAACAAAAATCAGAACAGAAATAAAGCATACAGAAAAAAAACTGGCCACTGAAAAGATCAAACTTGATAAATCTTCAAATTAAATAGTTTTAAAAAATAAAAAGCTGACAGAGAATGAATTTTACTAAATATTTAAAAAAGAATTAAGAGTGTAGTTCTCAAGAGGTGCCCAGTGCTGGGAATGTGGCAACCTGAGTTGAAAAGGAGCTGGCCAGAATGCCCAGACTTGATTCTACTCCTCTATAAAAAAGGGTGTCCCGAGTTCGAGCGGGAGCGGGAGCGGGAGCGGGAGCGGGAGCGGAGAGCGGACCCCAGGGAGCCCTGAGCAGCCCCACCGCTGCCGCCTGCCTAGTTACCATCACACCCCGGGAGGAGACGCAGCCGACCCCAGCCACCATCACCGCAACCACGAGCAGCGAGGCCCAGACCAGCAGCCGCCCGCCGTCCCAGCCCTCGGCGCTGCTGACACCAAGCCAGGCACCACCTGCAGCCGCGCAGGGAGTGGCGGCCCAGGCGGCCTCACATCGCCGGCGCCTGCCGCGGGGACAACAAGGTCATCGCAACGAAGGTTTTGGGAACAGTAAAATGGTTCAATGTAAGAAACGAATATGGTTTCATCAACAGGAATGACACCAAGGAAGATGTGCTTGTACACCAGACTGTCATAAAGAACCACCCAGGAAGCACCTTCGCAGGGTAGGAGATGGAGAGACGGCGTTGTTGGAGAGATGGAGTTTGGTGTTGAAGGAGAGAAGGGCGCGGAGGCAGCAAATGTTCCAGGCCCTCGCGGAGTTCCAGCTCTAGGCAGTACATATGCAGCAGACCGTACCCATTATAGACGCTATTCACGTCGCAGGGATCCTCCGTGCAATTACCAGCAGAATTACCAGAATAGTGAGAGTGGGGAGAGGAACGAGGGATGGGAGAGCGCTCCCCAAGGGTAGGCCCAACAATGCCAGCCCTACCGCAGGCGAAGGTTCCCACCTTACTACCTGCGGAGACCCTATGGGCGTCGACCACAGTATTCCAACCCTCCTGTGCAAGAAGTGATGGAGGGTGCTGACAGCCAGGGTGCTGGAGATCAAGGTAGACAAGTGAGCCAGAATATGGATCGAGGTTATAGACCACGATTCCGCAGGGGCCCTCCTCGCCAAAGACAGCCTGGAGAGCACGGCAATGAAGAGGATAAGGAAAATCAAGGAGATGAGACCCAAGGTCAGCAGCCACTTCAGCGTCCGTCTGTACCATCACAAGTTCAATTACCCACGCAGACGCCCAGAAAACCCTAAACCACAAGATGGCAAAGAGACAAAAGCAGCCGATCCACCAGCTGAGAATTCGTCCGCTCAGAGGCTCAGCAGGGCAGGGCTGAGTAAATGCCGGCTTAACATCTCTACCATCATCCAGTTTAGTCATCCAGCAAGGAGAAACGAATAGGAAATTCCAGCAATAAGAAATAAACAAAAAGATTGGAACTGAAGACTTTAAGTGCTTGCTTTTTGCCCATTGACCAGATAACTAGAACTATCTGCATTATCTATGCAGCATGGGGTTTTTACTATTTTTTTACCTAAAGATGTCTCTTTTTGGTAATGACAAAAGTGTTTTTTAAAAAAGCTTAGTTTTTCTCAATATACCTTTAAAAGTTTTTAAATTGTTTCATATCTGGTCAAGTTGCGATGTTTACGAACTTCATTTTTAACTTGTAATAAAAGTTTACAACTTGATTTTTTCAAAAAAGTCAACAAACTGCAAGCAACTGTTAGTAAAGGTCTTAATAATAATTTTTTTAAAAAAAGGGTGTCCTTCACCATGTTAGCCCCCACATGATTCGGAGCCAGGGCCTAAAGCCCAGGGTGGTCCACTGTGAAGGGTTCCTCAGCTGTGGTGCATACACAGCTCTGTCCAACCCAAGCAGCCCCCATGTGTCTTGGGGAATTGGTTCTCAATTACTTCTAGGCTTCCTTTGTCCCCACTGTCTTGCTTAAACCTGCTTCATGAACTCGTATGTGTGTTTTGTGTCTTACCAAACCGGGAACCAGTACACAATGAACCTACTCAGAGGCAACACTTCTAAATCATTCAATGAAGTAAAAATGAGTCTAATACCAAAAGCCAAAA
>RJWT010055885.1:0-10092 GCA_004365215.1 Cuniculus paca
TTTTTCTTATCATGAACTTTTAAACTATGAACCTACTTAGAAAAAAGGCAATGAAAAAAGTGATTTTAAGACTTCACATTAGAATGAAAACATAAAACTAATACTGACTATTCTTTATAGCATGTGGAGCTAAATGTTAAAAATTCCAACTGAAAAAAGAGAACTAATGATATAATGTCGAGTTTCCTATGTTTGTTTTAAAACAGTTTTAAAAAGCATTTGTGATACCATTTTAACACTTGCCTGCCAGAAAGGAACATGATTTTTTTTCTCCTTATGCATAGCTACATTTCTTAGAAATAAGGCAAATGAGAAGAAAAGGAAAAATGTTCCATCCAAACTGTCCAGTTTGTTTGTCTAAACAGGTGAGTCTTAGTTTCATGAAAGACTTAGATGCATTTGTCTTTAAAAATTCCTGGGTTAGAACCGTACTCATTTCCTTATAAAATTACTCAACAGGCTGGCTCTATGGTAGTGGCACTCCAAAACACAAGAGATCTTGCCAAGATGCTTCCAGACTGGAAGCTTACTCAAATTCCCTGTGGTTGTCAGGTCACAGGTACTCAGGCCCACACCTACTTTCCTCTGCCTACTGCTAAACGCAGTCAATTATCCAAAGAGAACAATCAGATGAACACTTGAACTGTGACTGGTGCAACTGTGGAATGGAATTTTTAATTTTATTTCCTTTTAATTTATTTAAATTTAAATAACCACATGTGATCAGAGCCTACGTATGGGACAGAATATGATAGCCTTCTATTAGCAAGTTGGTACCATGTGCCAAGCATAAATTTGAACTTCTTCATTACAAAATATTCTAATATGTACATGCATAAATTGTGAAATAAACTATCAGAATTTTACTCAGTAAAGCTCAATAATTATTAGTATTTGTCGTATGTATTATTCTACCACACTTTTCATTTTTCTCCGGTCTATAAACACACATGGCCTATGGAGATTTTAAAGTTTATGCAATAGAATAACACCACAAATGCTGGTCTACAGCTTGATTTTCTCTTAACAATTCATTGTGACCATTTAGGACAGTGACATATTACAGCTACACAAGCCTAGGTGTTTTCTTTGCTAACTGATTTCATTTTTGTCATTTTCAGCCAAGGAATCCTGATTAACACATGGTGTGTTCGGGTCCCACTCTTAGGGTTGCTTTGGTGCATATCTTAAAACCCCCATCTCAGGATGAAGGAACAGAGGTGGGTGGAAACTCAAAAGAGGAGAGCTTTGAGTGGCAGATGGAGCAAGTTACATTTTGTTATACATTTCAAAGAAACTAGCAAAGAATTTTGAGCAGGAAATTGCACTGAGCTGTCACTGGCAAAGGTACTCCTGGCAGTAATCTGGAGCAGCAACCCAAGGCAAAGAAATCAGATTTAGAATAAAGTTTTGTTTATAGGCCAGTAACCAGGTACTCAGAATCTCTTTAGTTCTTGTATGTGATTACATTTTTGTCACAAAATAATATTTAGCTGTCATTCACGATTGAGCACAAGTAGCATATCATGTTTTGTGAATGTATAGTTTTCCACTCTTACTGTGAGGATATAAAATAATTTATTCACTAACTTTTATTGAGCATGTACTATATGCCTGGCATAGGGAAATAACGCATAAAATGAAGTCTCTGTCCACATGAGAATGGTTGTCAAAAGAAAAGGTTTTGTAGGTAAGAAAAATAAGAAGTTTAGTTTCAAACATTTCAGACCCATATTTGCCATCTAAATGAGAATGCAAGAATGATATGAGTTGTTGAAAGTTCTGGGCTAGAGATGCATTTGGAGAGTTACCGGGATATATGATCACCTAGTTATCAAACAAACAGAATACAGAGGAATCTGGGAAATGTGATTGAAAGGGTGATGACAAGAAGAGAGCTGAAGAGAAAGTAAGTGTAATTCATAGAATAAAATCTTAAAAGAAGGGACATGGTGGTTTAGAACTTTGTATAATTATACTACATAGGCAAAGTAAGTGGTGCTGACTGGTGGCATGAGTTCTGAAGTTGTGTGATTTTTTAAGGACAAAGGAACAATAGTCTGAAAGAAACAAAGAACAAGTACAACATAACCCTACTTTCAAGTCCAGTAGGACAAGAGTGTGGGAAATCAAACAGCCGTGGGGAGGACTCTAGGTTACCAACAGAATTAAGGAGAGCTGAGTCAATATATAAGAAGGGGAGGAGGCTGCTTGACAAGATTAAGGAGATAAGGGATTTTTTTCTGAGGTGTGTTTGTAGTTAACAGGGAAATCATTCAGGGGTTGCAGAGAGTGAAAGATGGGATCAATTAGAGATGTACAGAGTCATGTGCAACACAAGAAATACCAGGGTGAAAGGGGAGCTGAAATCCTTGTTTTATGATTAATACAGATAGGGAGAAAGCATATGACAGAATTAATCCAAGTGTTTTTTGAGACAGATTAATGGCACTGTATTGAGAGAGGTGAAAGAGATAGCTTTTCTGTGTTGTGCTATGAATTAAAACAATAAACCTCAGGGTGCTTATATAGGAATGCAATCATTTAAAAATGTTTTTATGGTGAAATGCTTCCTAAATTGTGGCAATCTCGCACTAGGCAGCATAGATTCAATCCTAACATAAAAAAAATTTGTGCTGAATCTGTACTATTGCAGGTTTGGAAAATGATGTAGAGAAAGGAAAATAGCCATTTCCAGAAAATAGAACTCCTCAAGTGCAGCAGTGCCTGTTGTCTACCAAATGATGAGGAGAGGCCTAGTACTTTCAGATTCAGTTCTTGCTCTTTGGAATTCTAACAAGTTCATCTTCCCTGTTTCCAAACAGAAGTGCTAGTGTTTTCACTTTTAGTGCTCCTGTATTGAATATCTGTAGCCTAGAAATGCCTATTTTATTTTATTTTATTTTTGTCTTTTTGAGACAGGGTCTCACTACGCAGTTCAGTTCGACCTTGGGCTCACTTTGCAGCCCAGGCTGCTCTCGAAACTTGCAGTGATCCTCCTGCCTCAGCTTCCCAAGTGCTAGGATTACAGGAGTGCACCACCATGCCTGGTCCTATGTTATTTTATAACAAGCATTTAATAAACTATCAGAGAATGGCACAATGTTAGACCATCTTCATTGTTCAAAATGTGGAGAAAGTAAACCCATCCCAGGCCCTTTTCTGCTGTGTTTTTAAAGATGAAAAAAAAAGAAAAAGAAAAAAAATAGCTTGGAATCAATAAAATTAGAAATGACAAAAGCATACTGTGTGTATCACTGTCCTTGTCCACAGTTATAACAGACATATAATTTTCCATGTGATACTTCAGGCAGTTATGACCAATTGTGTAGCAGTGGTTCCTCCTTGCTGACAAAAGTTGTATCTCCTATATATGACATATGAAATGGGTTCCAAAACTTGGGTATAATATCATGGGATTTTAAGTAAATGCTTGAGTGATTTATATGCTCATTAAAGAGCCCCAAGATTTTGAGACAATGTGGTTTCAAAGGGTCTTCTCCAATAGAGAGGTATACAAAGAATAATCTTGCATAATATATTTCCCAGTATTTGCTCATCAATGTTTTATTTTAATTTTGGAAGAAGCCAAATGATTTCAATGAAGATGGATACCTGTTGCCACAGAAAGTGCTCAAATATATCATCTGATAGTATTGGTGTATCATGGAATTTGGTACAATAATGGTGATTCTGCTAAGTTCAGAGCATTGAATGGAGAAGAATTTCTAAAATTTATTTTTCCTTTAATCTCAGGTTAAGTTTTTCCCAAATGTACTTTTTAGCATGATGTTATGTCCACTTAATAATCTTTTTTGTTATATGTTTGTGATACATAGTAATTACATTCACTTGGGAGAATTGGTGCATACATATGTAACATTTTCCATCCCCTTCTATTCTACTCTTTCTCGCCTTCCTCTGATCTTTCCCACTTCCCCCTAACAATCTCAACGGGCTTGGTAGAGGCTTCTCTGCCTTCTTGTGTTTGGCAGGAATGCCCAGGTATTGGATCAAGCACATAAACTCAGAGCTGGGAGTCATTGGAGCCATTTCATTTAGAGAAACAGACACTGAGCAGATAAAGAGTTTTTGTTATGTTCTTTCTAAATTGAAATAAGATAAGAATGAGCATTAAGCTGCTTAGAGATTTGAATTAGAGGAACAATTATTCTAATACACATGATAGGGGAAAGACTCTCAGAGCTGTAATCTCCTGATTCTTATGGAACACAGTCCCTCTGTGGATGTCCCTGCTTGACTGCAGGCTCTGGTAAGTCCCCTTTTGTCACTTTTATTCCTTTGGATTGATTTTTGTTCCTTTTGGAAATGATTTTTCCACTTTGAAACTTTTTGAGCGTGGCACAATGCATAATCTGTATCATTTGGCACTCTAAATACTCTGAGAATGCCTTGTCCATAGAAGCTTATTCAGTGAAATGTGAAATTACTTTAAAAGCCATATTTAAAGCACTGGACTTAGGACAAGCATGTTGAGCTGAAACTGTGTTCTTAGGCGGTTAATAACTATTAGCATCAGCACCTTTTTCTTCTCTTTTTTGGTGTTTTAAATCCAAGGCCTTGTTCATACTATCTCTCCAGCTATGCTACTACCTTTTGACTTAATGACTATTAGAGGGTTGGGAAATCAGTGTGTGAATGACCAGTTCAATGATGTCTTCACATTTTCCTGACATCCTTGATGTTAGCACTGTTCTAACTAGAATATGCAGTCAGGGTGTTGGTCTCAGGTCCAGTTCCTTACACCTTGCATCCTATTCCTCTAAACTCCAGATGTAGACACTGAAAACTGTCAATACTACCCTGTGAGATAATCAAGGCTTAGGCTAGCTCTTTCCTGAGCACAGGTGTCTATGTTTTCTATGAAGGAGGATAGAACGCTAATGCTCTTAATCAGGAAAACTATTTGTAGCTGGATATGTGTAAGAGGAAATTATATGTGTAAGAGGATATGTGTAAGGAGAACTTAGCAAGTTCAGAGACTGAGAAACTGTAGGAGACAGAACAGCAATCATCGTGAGATTTTAATCCCTACAGATCTTCTAAAGACCACCCTGGGCCTGCAAAACACATCCATCCACCTGGAGATGGCAAAAAGTTAGTGCTTCAGTAAAAGGCCCCTAAGGATTGGAACACTGAAAAGCTGCTGTATTTCCAAAGACTGGTGCATGGTAGATGCTTTGTAAGGTCAATAAATGAAGGAAAGTCAGAGTACATATGGGCAGCCAGATGGGAGCCAATACATAGACCACTGTATCTATCACACATGTCCTTTCCCATGCCTCACTGTTGATAACAAGACATACTCAGTAGATTTCAGAGTGGCAAGTTGAAGCTTCATTTAAAATTGACAACACTTTTTCTTAGAAATATTTCACAAGGCACTCTCCCTTCTTCTTGGTGGCTTTAAAAGTCCTTTCCATGGTAAATATGAAGGACTGGGTGATGTCTCATCTGGAAACCTGGAAGATTGTACAGGAGTCAGAGTTGAGGGTGTGCTGTTCTTCTCTGTTTTTCCCTTTCCCATTGAAAAATCTTCTCTGGGGGACACATTTCTGAACCTAGTTACCTCATAGTATTGGCCCTAGGAGTCATAGTACTAGACTTTTCTCCTTCTGGGAGCTGTTGTCCATGGCTACAGGGAAAAGCCCTGTCACCACAACAGAAACTTTGGGTACCTCTCACATGACTACTGTGGTGAACCAATGACATCAGAGGCCCAAATCCTTATCCAAGACATCCCTGCAGAGGCTCTTGTACATGTGCTTTGGCTCTTTTATCTCTACCTTTACCAAAAGAACATCTCTTAATATATCCTGTTATCTTTGAAATAGCTGCCCCTACCATCGGACACAACAAAACCATGCAAAGCAAAACAGAATAAACCAAACAAAACACAATAATAAAAACAATGCAAAGCTTCAAAACAAGATAATAGGAAATTAGCAATGGCTACCACCTCCCCCTTTTAGACGTTTCCTCCCCTTTCACTTTCATAATATCTATTGTACATTTTGGATCCTACTAACTCCTTCAGTTTTTTATACTAGGGAGACAACATGATGTTCACCCATATGAGTCTGAACCATTTCACCCATGAGCATGATCTTAAGTTGCATGCATGCATTTACCTACAAGAGCCTCACAATTATCTTTTTTTTTTTAGCTGAGTAGTTTTCCATTATATAAAAATGCCATATCTTTCTTATACATTCTGCAGTTGATGGGCAAGGTACCCTTGAGTTTTTCTGGTTCCTTGTCACATGAAGCATTGTTTTCTCTCCTTTATTTTCAGTCTATGAATTTCTTTTCAAGTTAAATGTTTCTTGTATACTGCCTACTGATGAATCTTGTTTCTTCATCCACTCTGTGTGTTTTTTTTTTAATTGGTGAGTTGAGGTCATCTACATTAATGGTTATAATGAACATGCACTGATTTTTCTCTGCTTTGCTATTTTCCTTCCATTGGCTCCCTACTTTTCCCTTCTATTTCACTGTCTGCCCTGCTTGGCAATCTCCCTTTGTCACAGTTCCTGAAACCATGATTGTTTTTATCTCTCTCTAGAATGTCCTTCAGTATTCTTTGTAGGGTTGATTCAGTGGTCATGAATTCTTTCAGCTGTTCTTTGTCATGGAAGTGTCTTGTTTCTCCATTAATTCTGATAGATAGTTTTGCAGGGTACATCAATCTGGGTTGGAATTTGTTTTCTTTCAGGACTTGAAATGTTTCACTCCAAGTTCTTGACTTGATGGTTTGTGTTGAGAAGTCTGTCATGAGTCTGATTGGTTTTCCATTGTAGGTGATTTGTTTCTTTTCTCTAACAGCCTTTAATATTCTGTTTTGTGCTGAATTTCTGGGATCTTGATTATTATATGTCTGAGTGTAGATTTATTTTGATTATGGTTAGTTGGAGTTCTATATGCCTCGCTTATGTGTGTGTCAGGTTCTTTTCCATGCTTGGGAAATTTTCTGCTATTACTTCTGTAAATAGTCTTTTTGTCACCTCTGCATTTTCATTGACAACCATCAGTCTTACATTATTTTTCTTTTCATCATCTCACAGCCATGGAACTGTTATTTCTTGGTTCCTTCTTATTTTTAAGAGATCTTTCATTTTATGATCACTAGCTGCAATCCTGTCTTCAAGGTCTGAGAGTCTATCTCAGTTTCTTTCAAGTGTTTTGTCAGTTTTTAATGGAGTTTTTAATTTCCTGGATATCTCTTTGAATCTGCTTCATGCATTCCAATTCATCTCTATATTGTTCATTCAAGATTTCCCTCATTCTCCTATGTTTCTTTTTTAATCTGTGTCTTCTTTAGATACACCCAGCAACCCTTTCATTATTTTTGTCATTTTTTCTTTTACCTGAGATGATATTTATGATCTGATTTCTTTTACAGTCTCATGAAATATTTTCTTTACTTCAGTTGCCATCATCCCAGCAATTTTGTGTGTCACTTCCAATTTCTTCTATGTCTATTTCTCCTAGGCTAGTTCTGTGTGGGCCAGCAGCCAGAGATTGCCTTTTGCTCTTTCATCTTGACATTTTTCTGGTTTCTACTGGATGAGCCAGTTGTGGAGTACCAGGTACTTCCTGAACTGGCTACCCATCCATAGTAAGGAGAATTATCAGGCACATGGGTTTTTCCTAATCTAGGTTCCTGGGGAGGAGTAAGATGCAGGGTGGGCTTCTCCAGACACACATGGCTTCTTTGAGGTGTGGCTGGCTGGTTCTGCCCACCCACACTGGCTACAGGTCATTGATGGTGGTGATCAGGCTTATGGGGGCAGGGCTGGCTGCTGCTTCTTCTGGCCCATGTTGGCTACTTGAGTATCATATTTTTATACATATGCGACAGATAAATTTTCCCAAGTGTTTATTGACTTATCTTCCTACTTTATGGCATTTGTAAATGAATACAGTTTTTTGTTTTTGTTTTGTTTTGTTTTTCTGAGACAAAGTCTTGCTGTGTAGTGTCGTGCAGGCTTGCTTTGAACTAGCTTGAGTAGCCCAGTCTGGCCTTGAACACACAGTGATACTCTGCATCAGTCTTCTGAGTGCTGGGATTATAGGCATATGCCACCATGCCAAATTACAGATTCTTGATTTTATTTTATTTTATTTTATTTTATTTTAATTTTTATTTTTTTGGTACTGGTGATTGAACTCATGACCTGCCACTTACCAGGCAAGATTCTTGATTTTAATATTATCTTCAATACTTTTTTAAACTTTTTTATTTTTATTTATTATTTTAAAAACAAAAAAAGGATAAAAATGATACAGAATTACAAAAAAAGAAAAATAGGAAATTAACACTAGTTAATATATTGCATATTGTTAACTTGAAATTAGTTGTTCAGATTACAAGATTTAGGCATGAAAAAAATGATCAAGCAATCAGACAATGAAAACACAACTGTTCTTTTTGATGAACAGAGATTAGTAGTATAGTTATCTATCTTGTATATATTTACATACACACATATATATGTATGCATATGTATATACATAATCTTTTCCCTTCTTTCTTTTCTCCTTTCCCCATTCAATATGTTTTTAACTACATCAATGACATATTTTGTTTTATTTTATTTTATTTCAACATAGAAAAGAGATTATCTATTATTTTGATGTGTATGAAACTAATGTTCAAGTCAATCTCATTTCTGGGATGAAAGACTGACTTTAGCTTTTAAAATTTTGTAGAAATAAAGCTCAAAGTCCAGAACACTTGAGTCTAAAAGAGCCTATTGCTCACATACAGGGTGGTAGTAATATGAAAATTGTGGGTGTGACTTAACAGAAAAGCAACGCCTGAAGCAATAAGACTCAGGGAAAAAGTCCTGTTCATTTTAGTTGTTAACTAATTCATCTTTCTGGGGCACACTTTCCATTTATTGTTTTTCTTCTTTCTGGAACACTTTCATCTTCAATACTTGTGAGCATGTGTCAAAACTGTACACAAACAAAATCAAATAAAACACAAAAATAAAAAAAAATAATGGCAAAGAATCTTGTGTATTCCTTTGATTTTATTACAGCCTTCACTGCCCAATCTGTTTATTTTCCTACTCTACAAACTACTCAAAGGTTAACTTCCTTTTCTCCCTCCAATCTGCCTAATTGTTCTAATTAAATTCAATGACCTCTTAATTGAAAAATTCATAAAGTACTTTTCAGTCCTAAGCTTATTGATAATTTGGCAACATTTGACACATCTGGTCAGAATCTTTTATTCTCTTGACTCCTTTCCTGAGTGATTATTTTTTTATTTTTTATTAGTACATGTTTATAGGACATAATTCCTCATGGGATTTGTACATGAATATACACATCTTAATTCTTTTTTCATCCCCTTTCCCTTCCCACCCTTCCCTCTCTCTCCATTTCTTTATCCCTTCCCCACTTGAGAAAGGTCTATCTCCCTACTTAATATCTATCTTTAATTTTGTATTTTATTTATGTATTGGGTTTCTCATATAAGAAAAACCATGCAATATTTAAGCTCATGTGTTTGATTTATTTCCCTTAACATTCTGGTCTCAAGGTGCATCTATTTTCCTACAAATAACTCAAGTTTATCCTTCTTTATGGCAGAGCAGTACTCTGCTGTGTACAAGTACCATATTTTTTTTGTCCATTTATCTCTTGATGCACATTCAGAATTCTATCTCAAGTCTCTTTTCAGCTTTCCTGATGTGAACACACCAAATGCTGGTGACTTCCAGGGTTCCATGTTTAGCTCTATAGTCTTTTCCCACTATTTGTATTGGGGTAACTGAAGTACTGCCAGTATTTCAATTATCTCTTGCATATCGAAATCTTTCTCTTATAAACTCCTATCTTAAGCTCTCTAGAACTTATTCTGTACTGAGCTTCTCCACTGGCTTCAACTACCACCTATACTTTGATGACTCACAGATGACTATAACCCAGATTGCTCTGGAGCGCTATCCTTTATTTCTAAATTCACAGACAACAGCTCTCTTAGGTACCTCAAACTCAAGATCTTCCAATTGTAATGTCCCATCCTTCCATCTTCTGAAATCTTCTCTTACAGTGCTA
>RJWT010055886.1:0-10126 GCA_004365215.1 Cuniculus paca
AAAACAAAGAGTTCATTAGGTGTTATTTATAAAGAGCTGAATGCATCCTTTGATGGATCTCTTGACTGATTCTCTTTGTGCATTAAAATATGATTTTCAAATATTTTATTCTAATAGGAAGAAATATATTATGTAATTTTCAAAGTAAATTAAATGTTCTTTTCCATCTCATCTTTATATTTCTTTTCCTTGGTTTTCTTATGAGACTTTTCTGAAGTATCATTGCTATCTTTAGTATTATCATTATTATCCCATTGCATCTGCATCATACTTTAGTAAAGATCTTTCTCAATGTTTTTACAAGTTGTATAAATAAAGAATGTGGTGTTTAACTAGAATAATTTTGGCCTGAATCTGTCTCTGTATTTGGGTCATAAAGTTTGAGTCCCAAAGCAGCCTCTATACTCTGAATTGTAACCTAGCTCAATGAATAAATTGTAACCTAATATAAATGCATGAACTTGAAACCAATCAACTGAGTCTCAGCCAATCATAGTAGCTGAACCTAGCCAATCAGAGGTTGAGATCTGTCCAAATGTGACCATATAAGGCAAATACTGACTGCAGTCAAATCAAGATGTTTCAGCAGCTAACTTCCTTTTATTTGGCTATAAATGTAACTTGCACATGTAATTGGGCGCTGAATTTTGAAACATCTTTGATCTCTGAAATGCTACCTGATTCTAGAACCTTTTTTTCTTGTTCAAGTAAACTTTGTTAAATTTAAATAGTCTTAGTTTTTTCTTTTTCAAAAGCATATATTAGTTTCACATTCTGCATGAGCAGATAAGTTTGAAGCAGCTAAGATTTTCTGAATATCCCACTGCTCCTATGAGGTGAAGCTGAACTCTAGTATGGCATCCCCTATGCAGTATTCCTTGCATCTGTCAGGTTTCTTGGTTGCAAGCCACAAAAATAAACTCTGGTTATTATTAGGTAAATGAGAGATAGAAAAGAAAAAAAAATGAGAAGAGAAAGTAGAAGAAAAGAAGAGAAGGAGGAGGAAAGGCAGAAAAAGAAAATAAAACAAGATTTATTAGAAACATATAAGGGGTTGGGGAAACTGTCTCGGAAACTGGTAGTTACTAGGCACCTCAGCCATAGGCTGCTTCAGAAGGTTGGTGATCCAGAAAGATCAGGCCTTTAGAATGACTCCAAAATCCAAAAAAGATTTATTTCCTTGCTCAGAATTTGATGTCCTGGAAGGGGCCCTGATAGGCTGAGTTAATTTGTTGTCCATTCCTTGACTATACTAATAAGCCAGAAAGATATGAGTTTTTTCATTCCTGGACAAAGGTAGTCAGGACTGGGGAATTTCCCCAGAGACATATAAAACTTGAGACTTCTCCCAAAGGGGAATTGAGTACTAATTTGAGTGAGCTGTTGGATACTGGAAAGCCAAAAACCTGGCAGTCCTCTTCTATAATACTCTTACTGGAGAAAAACAAACCAAGTAGATGATTTATGTTAGCAGCTGGGATTATTACCATGGTGAAAGTTTCTGGGTTAATGTAGGAGGGACACTGATTCTAACTGACTTCAGACTCTGCAGATGTTCAAGGTTGAGCCACTCAGTGGTTCCTGGTGTCTCTACAGCCATCCTGGAAGCAGGGAGCCATGCCACTGTAAACTGGGATCCACACTTGCTTTCTAGTCTAAATTAATTTTCAGTCTTAACCAATAAAGTACAAAAGAAGAGTGCATATCAATCCATCCAAAGTTTCAAAAGGTTGGAACAAACAAAACAGCCAGAAGAAAAAAACTAATGGACATCTGAGAGAAGACAAGATACCACTCAATAACGAAGTGTCAGCAAGAGAAGTCAAGTGCTGCCAGTGAAGCAGCTGGAATAGTTTAGAAAAATAAGTGGAATTTTAAGCATGTATCAATTTGCTAAAACTTCCATAACAAAGGGCCATAAACTGGTTGGCTTAAATAATAGGTACAGTATTTATTTCTCAAAATTCTGGAGGCTAGAAGTCTGAGATCAGGGTATCAGTGGGTTAGGATTCAGAGGAGTGTGAGGCAGACCGTTTCAGGCCCTTCTTCCAGCTTCTCGTAGTTTTCCAATGTTCCTTAGCTTGCAGGTGCATCACTCCAGTCTCTATCCTCATGCTCACAAAACTTTGTCTTTGTATCTACCTCTACGTCCAAGTGGGGATTTGAATTCTCCTTTACATAAAGGGACACATTTCCCTTTATGCAAGTGAACAAGTCTTGTTGAATTAGGGCCTAATTCTGACAATTTTATTCTAACTTGATTGCTTCTGTCAAGATCCTAATTCCAAATAAGGACATACTGTAAAGTACTGAAGGTTAAGGTTGAAATATACATTTTTGGAGTACATAGTTTAACCTTTAATGGGGAAAATGCTTATTAGTCAAGAGTAATATTTTGTAGTATCCATTTCTGGGACCAAAAGACATGTTCACTATGTCTCATATGCAGGAACAGCTTGGTTTGCAAGAAAGTCAGTGATTTTCCCTAGGCTCGAATGACAATGTCAAGGCTGCAGATTTTATGTTCTGTGGGTCTGACCCTTATTAATTCTTCTCAACTTCTGGTTTTGTGTGGACTACAAAGTAGAAATTCTGCCCCTGGGAAAATATTGGTAGTGTCATGTGGTATTCAACATGTTAACTTTATTGAGAGTTATCATGTCTTCCATTTCAATCTTAGTTTCCAAAACTTTTTTAAAGGATTTTGCTATCATCAATAATTTTTTAATGCTTAAATGTGATATTGCTGGTGGGGAGGTGTTATAGGTTTGGAATTTAATGGTAACTAGCGTCTATTAAACAAACATAGGCTGATGAAATAGAAAAAAGAATGAGGCCCTTCCCTTTACCCTTTGACAGCAGGGGGGGGCGGGACCTGACTGATCGCTTAAGGCCTCTTTCCCTTGTCTGCTGAAGGGAGGTCTGCGTGACCCTCCCTCAAAGTTACCTGGCTTTGGTGGCCACACTCTGGGACATGGTGGGACTTGCAGCCCTGACAGGACCCATAAGCTGTCTGATAGCTTCAATGCCCTTCCCTTACGCTGGACAGCTTCAGGTCCTGCTGCTGTGTCCCTGAGGAGTGGCTGTAAAACCTTGCTTGACAGACCAAAGAGCAGGGAGGGCAGGTGCCCATTGCTAATATCCCCCAAGTTCCCAAGTCCCACATGGGCTATGATCATCACAGCTGCTTCTCCTAGAGACTCGTTGAAAGTGGCTACAAGGGTGATTTCAGCTCGGTTATTTTTTGTAGAAACAAGGGAGCCGTTGATCAAGCACCTGCTTCCTTGCAGTTCGGTGGATCTGTTGCTGTGACAGCTGATCTTGTCCTCGATGCCTAACAGCTGTTTGAGGGGGATATTTCTCCTGGCTGTAGCAGACTTCAAACATGGACCTATGCCACAAGACTCTGATCATCTGCAGGTGCTCTAGATGTCACTACCTCGCAACTTCCAGGTGACCCTTTCTTCTTCTACGACACTATTTCAAAAGGCCCCAAATAGATCTGTGAAATGCAAGGAAGCACATGTGCCCAGCCTGCTCCTCTTCTGCATGAGCAGCACTCCCTACACCCCTTGAGTCAGGCTAGCACGGACTCCCTTCAGTGATCTCTGCCACTCCTCTTCAGCACTGGCCCCAGTAAAAGCCTCACTCATGTGGTCCTTTACCTGCTAATGATTCTTGTCTTGGGTAAAGTGGAACAACCTAGTAACACTAGAGCTGTTAGACCTGAAGAGCTCCAGAGAGAGTGGTGGATACTGCAGTGAACCATGGAGAGCCTCAGAGGGATAGTGGAAACTGTGACAAGAACTCTAGGAAATTCCTCAGGGGACTGTGAGTCCTGGGTGTTGGGAAATCGAAAGGGTTGGCTGAGAGCCTCCAAGACCCATAACACTCAGCCTGTAACACTAAGAGATAAGAGGCAGTGGCACTCACAACTCAGAGCTGTAACACTCAGGGCTGAGAGCTGCTGCCTCTTAAAGCTTGGAGCTGCTAATATCAAGCAAGCTGCACTTTGCCAATTTATGATTTCTATCCGAATAGAGCAAAAAGTTCCCTCAACTGATTGGTGACACCAGAAAGATAAGATCTTAATATTCACTTCTCAAAATATTCTTGTTTTGTATATGAGACAGCTAAGGCTGTGATTTCTGTGATTTTTGAAGGTCAATTGCTAATAATAGAGAAAGTATAATCAAACAGGCTGATTCTAAAATCCTGGTGTCATGCTACACAGTACTGCATCAGAAACAGTTTCAACAACTTGAGATTATCCAGAAATTTGCTTCTTGGTTCTTTGCTTCCAAATCTGTGTCTTGAAAAACAGGTAACTAGAAATTACCTGAAATATTTGCTGAGTGTAGCAACCTTGTACTTGACTGTTCTGCGTATCTTCTAGGGAAGTCACCTACGGAAGAGTAGAGGAGGTAGGGAGATGATAGGGGGAAAGTTTGGGAAAAAGAAGCCAGGAGAGGCAGTATAAGTCATCTGCTGAGTTTCTAGCCTACACAGGACTGTACCCGCTCTCCTGACCCTCTAATGCCTAAACAGATAGGTGGGATAGGGGAACTCTTCTGTTCCACAAGTGGGCCAGAGGGCCCTGAAAGTGCCAGGAGTTTTCCCTTGGGAGCTGGCTAGAGAAGGCCAGAACACTTAGGACTTGTGGGAAAGTCAATATTATATGGGTGACATTTTTAAATAGGTTCGAAAAAAATTGTGTGTGTACTAAACATGTACTGATATTTTTTGTCATTGCTCCCTAAATTATATAGTAAAACAACTATTTATATCACATTTATATTACATCAGGTTTTATAAGCAATTGAGAGACTATTTAATGTGCACAGGAGGGTATGCATACATTATATGCAAATACTGTACCATTTTATTTAAGAAACTTGAGCATCTGGGATTTGAGCACCAGGATTTTAGAATCAGCCTGATTTTAATATTTCAGAGGTGGAGCGAAACTGAAACCAGTCCTTTGAGGAGACCAAGGGACAACTTTGTTGGAGAAACCCTTATTAGGTGTCGTCACTGTATTATAAAAGAATGACTTTTTCCTTGGACCCAGCTTGGCCTCCTCTGGGTTATTTTATGCAATACACTCAGTGCTGAGGGATGACTTAGTCTCCACTTACCTAGCATCTGCACTGTGTGGCATTTAATCTTTGTTGGTTTAGGAAAAAGAAAGATTCAGCTGCCTCAGGTAACAAACGTTCATCCTTGTGTCTGGTAATGAATCAAAACAAAACAAAACAAAACAAAACAAAACTTCCTGATTCAAGCTCTGGAGAAAGTGGAGCAGTGAAGCTGGATTTATTAAATTATCCTCTGGCAAGCTTTGGCTTCTGAGTATGCCTCAGGCTTTATCCTGGAAATATGCCACCTCAAGTACACACAGGGGTTCATGAAGAAATTATTCTTGCTGTCGGTAACATTTTGTATTTGAAAATTCTCCATTTCAAAAAGCATCAGCTTCCAAAATATCTGACTGCTTTCTTAATCGCTTTTGCAACACCGTGGCTCCTTTGCTTTCTATTCTGTTCTATGAAGGTAGTTTACCCTTTTTCTCTCTTGTTCCTTGACTGTATGTAGACACTAAGGGCGTTAGCAGTTTTTTCTGGATGCTCCCGAGGTATATAAACAAACCCACCAAGGTCTTTTAAACGCATTTGTTTTCTCTAGGAATGTGCTGATGCGCCCACAGCCGCCTGCTGTGCGGGAGAATAAAAGTGACGCGATGATGATTACGTTGGATGGTGAATAGAGGCTTCTGACACCAGGTACTGGCTGGCCAGCGAGGCACCGGTTTGTTCCATCGCAGCAGAGAATTGCTCCGTGAGCCAATAGCAAGGCTGAGAAATGGCCTGATGCAAAAATAACCCAATCCTGACAGCATCCCGGCTCTGCTTCCTAGTGAAAGCCTGAAGCACAGCCCTTTCCCTCTGCTGACACTACATAGCCCTCACAAAGCCACCCTGTTAGTCCTGGACACAGACCTCCTACAGTCACACATAGACCAGAGGGAGAGGAACACACATTCGAAACCAAGCAAGGTGCCTAAGGGCCAACATTTAAACACGCTCATTAATCTAGATTCTGATCTTCTTTTATGCAGTTTCTTGGTAACGTGAATGCAATAGCAGGAGGTATTTTTAGTTCCGCAGCCTGTGCTGAAAGAGTCCCTGGTCACTAGGTTTCCTGGTCTGATCCTCCTTAAACCACGAAGTATATTAGCAGGAAGGATGGCAAATAACATAGGTATGGAGAGACAGGAGTGGGGAGCCCCATGGCTATGCTGATGAGGGAGGGCTTTCTGGACAAGCGCTGATAAACTATCCCTAAACAGAAACCATGTGCTCTTCTTCCTCTGTTTGTGACCCCTTGGTGTTCATATGCATGTTTGCAGGGGGAAGCTTCATCATAGCAACCACCAGACACTGTGACAGAGCAGGGTATTCCTTATGATTTGTCATCTTTGTATTCTTAGTTTGGAAATATCTCTGTATTCTGCTAGGCTAATAGAAAAGTGTTAGGCATTTATGTTGGGATACCTAAGAGGAAGTATTTTGGGGTTATTGGGTAAAGAGTGTTCAATACTTACAAAGCACAATCAATATTCAATAAGAACTGCTGAATTTTAATAGATTATTTAAAGAAAAACAGAAAAAATGACACAGCAAAAAACAGAGAAAAAAAATCAGACTCTGAATGTTCAAGTTACTGTCACCTCATACCTCTGAACTCAAACTATTAGAGCAGCTGGCTGTTATAAGTGTTACTAGGTAAGAAAAATTATCTTCATTTTTTCTTAGGGAAATGGTATTTAGAGCATCATATGCTAACCAGCTACTTCTAATTCATTCTGAAAATCAGCAAAATAGAAATAATCTCAAGAGATTGATACTCATAAGGTGACATTCTCTTTTCTCTAGAAAATAAGAGTACTTTGAACAGCTGAAGAGCCACATTATACCACACAGGACAAAAAAGCAACATGAAATGTTGGGACAGAGGCACCCTTGACAGAGAAGTGTGAGTGGGAACATTGGCAACATGTTCCTTGCTTTCTCTGCCCTGTCTCCTAATCCTTCTTTAACTCCCTGGCTCTCTCCCTGTCCCTGTCCCTCTCCTTCCCGCCTTACATTTTTCCTTTTACCCTACGTGAGGGCTCCTCTCTTAAGAGTTTATACATGGAATCAAGAGTAATCATTTCTAAGCCCTCTAGACTCTGAAAAGAACAAATACTTTGATCGTTTCATTCTCTAAGCAGAAGTTCCTAAGAATTTTACTAAGTTTTGGACTCACTGCATTGGAAATACTAAATATTGGGAAATTGCTTGTGTGTGAAAAGTTATAGAGACAAATCTTATGGTCACAAGCCTTTGGCACACATTACTTAATTCAGTTTGCCTAGGGCATGAGAGGGACAGGGATATGGAAGTCACATTGGGAAACATTGCCTTAATGAACCCAGGACTGATTAGTTTTCTCATGGGGACTCTACTTATAGACTAGAGAATATAGTTAAGTGTTAATTAAAAAGCTGAAAAGATACAAAGGAATAAACTTCAGAGAGTTTTCAGAGAACAATTTATCATAAACTCCTGCAGGGCTAGCTACTAAATTCACAATATTGTTACCAAAAGATGTGGTCTTTGTAGTTGCCTTAGAGGAAAATATAGCTGACTGGTGCTTTAGTGGTTACTTTTTGTATCCCACCAGAGATAAGAATTTGTCATTGCTAGGAATCATAGTTATCGAAAGGTCAGTCAAACTGAAGCAATTATGAGAAGTAAACCATGAGGTAGTTTTTATGAAGTTGTCAAAATAAGTAAGGGAATTTTTTTTCTAACAAGTGAAGCAATTTTATTTTTATCTGTGTGTCAGTAAAAGTACCAATGACTCGGATAAGTAGCAAACCATAAGTATTCAATCATGCACAACAGTGTATAACCCAACTCCAAGGTTTCACTTCTTGTTTTGAGATGATCAGACTTCTTGAAAAAATTTGAAGGCCAGATGTATCAGTGGGAAGAAGTAAAGTCATCTGCGGAGGACAGCTTTTATAGGAAGAGAGGTTGAGACCATTGTTTCTAGCACTTTGCATGTCTGATCTCATACACTCTTTTTAGTAACTCTAGAAGTTGATGTAAATATCCCCATATTTCAGGTGTTTTACCATCAGGGAAGTTAAGTAAATTTTGCAATCTCGTAGACAATAAGTGACTTCAGGGAGTCCCAACCCATTCTGATTCCAGGTTCCAAAGCTCATGCTTCTTTCTGTTCTCCTTGTCTAGATGAACATCTATGGCACCCATTATGGGAAAATGGAACCCCAGTGGGGCTGCCCAACAGATTAATGAATGAATGCAGGAAATCTCACTGCTGGGTCACAGGACAGAACATATTAATTCCACTCTCCTACCTTTAAACCAACCCAACCCCTTGTGACAACCATCTCCGGAGTGGGTACTTGTTCACCTGGTCTCTGGAATTTGCCTGGGAAAACTGATTGCACCTCTTTCTCTGACCTTTTTCAGCATTTCATCTTGACTCTTTACCTTATTTCTCCTTATCTTCCTGGTTTCTTCTGTTCACACTTCTCTGGTTTCTCCTCTATATGTCCCTTGACCAGGATTCCATGATTTCACAGTCTGCCTTTCACTTCTCCCTCTAGAATCTGTGGATCAGGTCTGCTCACCATGGGATCTCTGTCACAGGATGACAATGGTGCTACGTATAGAGAAGTATAGTCAGGAGTACCTGTATTTGGACACTTTTCTTAAATGTTCTTAATCCATTGCTTTGAAAGCTATTTGTAGTATTTTTGTAAATTAGTAAATTTAGTTTGCCAGTTTGGTCATTTGGTGAATTAATTCTTGTATTAATGCCTGCCTAAGAGCAGGGCAATAATGACTGAATGAAGTTCAACATAGATTTGCCCTTTCTTTGGGCATTCTTCTGCTTCCTGGAAGTAGTTGTGGAATTCTTCAGTCAGACCCTAGAGACAATGTGGCAGGGATATGAGACATGGAGAATCATCCTTTTGGAGTGCTTAAGGAGGGGTGGGTAGGACTTCCTACAACCATGCAGGGTCTGGATAGTCTTGGTTGGAATGAGGTCCTCTTGTTATTGTGTTAAGAACCTCTTAGGCATCTCCTTGCAGCTCACTCACTTGTCTCCGGCTCACGTGGAAAGTGTAGGCATGCTCTTTCCATTATAGAAGTCTTTGATGAATATGCTGAGAATTAATAGTTTTTAGTGAAATGGTTCAGCTTTTAGAAAAATATTCAAGTACAGTTATGATGATTAAATTTATCTTTTTCTGAACACAGTGAATACTTAGCATTTTTAATGTAAAAGTTGCAATTTACACTGTTTTGTTTTAAAGTTTTAAACTTGGTTTCAATTTGCTAACACATTAATATGTGCATTTTAATATTTTGCAGATTTCTAGGTAGTCTTTTAATCATTCCTTTACAATTTAACATGAACTACAAGTAAAATCAATGTACAAAACATCTAGTCTATTACAGTATTTCCTTCTGAATAACCTCAATTCTTGTCCAGTTTTATGTACTGAAACTTTCTGCAAATTGCTGCCCACTCCTCAGTTTCTGAGTTTCTTGTTAGAAACCAAAATGTCAGCATTTCATCTTTGATAGGATTCTTGGCTAATTTTTTGTTTATGTCAGATGCTTTTAAAACTAAATTTTAAGTTTTAACTTAATGAGAATTCAATTTAATTTTAATTGTAAATGAACCTTAAAATTTGAATTTTGTTTTATATTTTAAATTAAATTAAAAATCACTTGCTAAAAATGTAAATTAAGGCTGACATGTGACTTGAGGAATTGGTGAAATGCTAGCTAAATGTGCTCATATTTTAAATTTTAGAAAGAATAATTGCATCAGAAGTCATCTGGAAAAATCAAAAGTCACATACTGAATGCCAAATTTTTGATGGAAAAAGTACTTCATAATGGGCATATTCGGTGAATTTATGATTTGCTAAGTTATGATTTGAATAAAAAAGTATTCCTCAAATGTCTCAAGTATTTGGAGGTGGGTCTTTTGGAACATGATCGGGTATTGGAAGCGCTATACTCACTAATCCATTGAT
>RJWT010055887.1:0-10104 GCA_004365215.1 Cuniculus paca
GGTGAAGAGGAAAACACACTCACACGGCATAAAATGATGAGAAAACGCTGAGAAACAGACCTATAAAAAAGAAACCAAACGCATTCTAAAACTGAAAAATAAAACATGAATTGAAAAGTTTACTGGATAAGCTTAATAGCAGAATGGAAAAGAGAGAACAAAAGGCAGTGAACATGAAGATAGGTCAAGATTATTCATTCTGAAGAAGAGAGGTTTTAAAGATGAAGAGAACAGAGCCTTGGGAACACATGGGGCCTCACAAGCCTCACACACTTGCAGTCACAATCAGAGAACACAGGATAGAACAAAACTGAGAAAATACTAGCAAAAATTATCCAAGTTTGGTAAAGACATAAATTATAGGTTTAAGAACCTCAGTGAATCATAAGCAGAATGCTTAAAAGTAGACACGATAATCAAACCATGAGAAAACAGAAGTATCCAAAGCAGTTAGAGGAAAATGACTCATGGCCCCCAGAGGACCGACACAGAGTGGCAGGTGACTCCATCAGTGTTAGGGAAACAGAAGCGGAGGCTGCCTTGTCTTTCTCCAAGACACAGGCTGTGTCTCTGGCTGAGTTCTGCAGTGTCACCAACAGCAGGAGCAGACCAGTTGCCTGGGGAGAAAGGCTGGCACAGGCCAAGCTCGGGAGGCAACAGGCTCAGCAAACCATGCAAATAGGAAGCAGTTTTCACCAGAGGCAAAGCCTCAGGACTCATTCTGCAGGACTTGTCAGGGCTTTTGTCTGAGTTGGGCAAGGGCGAAACATGGTTCTTTTTTTTGTTTTTGTTTTAAATCACAGACAGGCCTAAAAGGCACCCAGTGAAAACAAATTGCTTTCTTTTAGCTAAACATTAGAGGGTAAGGTAGTGACTTCATGCCTTAAGTCACACCAGACAGATGGGACAGGCTGCCTGTCATCATAAAAAGGCTGCTGCCAAAGAAAATTTTCCTCACCGGGCCTGGTGGTACATGCCTGTAATCCCAGCACTTGGGAGGCTGAGACAGGAGGATCGTTTCGAGTTTGAGACCAGCCTGGGCCACAAAGTGAGCTCAAGGCCAGCATGAAATGCATAGTGAAATCCTGTCTCAAAAAGGCAAGGGCCAGGGATTTAGCTCAGTGGCCTAAGTACCTGCCTGCCAGGCACAAGGTCAAGAGTTCTAGCCCTAGTGCTGCAAAAAAAAAAAAAAAAAAAGAAAGAAAGAAAGCAAGCTTTCCTCCCATGACCCACTGGGATTAGCCTCCAGTGGGGACACAGTGTGAACTTCCACTGTCACTCATGGTAATGGTGGCCATTCTCTAGTCACTGAGGCAAAGTCCTGCATGGAGGCACAGGTCATGGGTGTCAAAGCTGGGCCCCCTGGGAAGAAGGGCACATGGCTAGCATGAGCACAGAACAAAGCTCCCCTCTAGAGGAATATCAGGCACAGGTAGGCAAAGTCATGTGAGTTCCTGTAGGGATTCAGCCTTGGTATGTAACTCAGAAAACAATTTCAAAAATCATGTTTTTAAGCTAGGCGTGGTGGCACATGCCTATAATCCTAGCACTCAGGAGGCTGAGGCAGGAGGACTGCCGTGAGTTCAAGGACAGCTTGTGCTACAAAGTGAGTTCAAGGCCAACCTGAACTGCACAGTGAAATCCTGTCTCAACAAACAAACCCCACAATCATGTTTTCCCCAAGCAAAATGGCAGCTCTGTATTTAAAGAGGCCTGCAGCCCAAGGAGACCGACAACTGACACTGACACTGGGAATAGGGAAACCCCTCAGCCTCGTGTGGAAGAAGGACTTGCTACATAGACCTAGATTTTGCTCAGATTGTGCCCAGGACCACCATCTGGGAACTGGAATCCACTGAGGCAAGCACTGCCCATGGACACTTTCCAGAGTACATGGCTATACACCCTAAGGAATTAGGCTTCTATTCCAATCCCATGCTGGGTAACTAAGAGGGAACTGTGACCCAGCAACTGCACCTGGCAGAGTTACAGGCTGTGTTGAGCATCCCCTGGCTCATACTGTACCACCTGGTCTCCTTGCTTGCCCACTGATTTGGACCTCTTTGACAAACTGCTTGGAGTTCACAGTGCTTTTTGGAGTCTGTGCTTGAAAATGTCCCCACTGAGCATATCTACCTCCACAGTGTCTCACGTACTTGCATCATTAGATTTACAGCAGCCATGTCTGCTTTCCATGTGCTTATAAAATGCTGTTTCTCTGCAAACATTTTATATTTAGGTTTTCTGTGCACACATAAAAAATGCAGAGATTCGAAGCTTTCCTCTCTGAGGATTGGTTCTGTGATACCTTCACACATTTGACTTTGCAGGCTGAATGCATAGTCCCTTCATTTCTCAGCCCATGCTCCTGGTGTGACACCCAAGGATGGTTTCTTGGTGTCTCACAACTGAGACACACAGCAGTCTCACTGAGGTGGGGTCTTCCCCAACCCCACTGTCCCATCTAAGCATGAGAAAAACATTAGCTAATCTGAGGGATGTTCGACAGGATACATGGCCAGGGCTGGCAGCATGCCAATGTCATGATAAGGTAGGAGAGACTCCTATATCAGGGTACACAGGAGACATGAAGGTTGACACCATGGAGTCCCTGGTGGTGTCCTAGGCTCAATGGGAACTGAAGAACTTCAGAGAGAACATGCAACCTGTTTGGAATAGGTTTCTCCATGTTGGGCACCAAGCTTCATGGAGGGGAGGGCGCACACTGTACTCTGCCTGCAGTTCCTTTGGAAAGATGGAGCTGCTTCAGGGCAGTGTTCTACATGCTGTCAGCACCATGTCTCTAGATCACATGCCTGGCTGCCGCAGGAAGGCATTGCTGGGGAGGCAGCAACTGGTAGCTCTGGTCTTGGATGGACCTACTCAGCAAATCAGGAGTAGAGGGAGCTCAGATGTGGGACACGTGATGCCCACTGGCCCTTAACTGTTGGGCTGCAGGAGGGTCGCCCTTTGGGGTTTTCCCCAGCATAATCTGTACCTCAAGGGCTAAGATCAACCTGCTATAACTAGGCTGGCTCGATGGGCACACAGTTGTGAGCTCTCAGAACAGTTCAGAGATGACATGTAGGGAGTAGGGACCACACTTGCCTGCTGCGGAGCTGTTCAGGTGAGCAAAGCTGTGTGTGCAGAACACCATAAGGCCAGGAATGATCAAGTTTCTTTCATGGTGAGCGTAAGTTACTGAAGATTAACCTGAGAGCTGAACACCACAGAGAAAGCAGCATGGCTGGTTCCTTCCTGAGTCTCCTCTCTCCCTCTCAGCATCTGGGGTGAGAGGAAGCCCGTGCTTGGCTATCCACCTCTGGTCCTGAGCTCTGCCAACCCACCTCCCTCACCACCATTTGCATTTCCCCATAGGATGATGGGAATGAGATCTCAATGCAAGATGGATTCATCAGCCAAGAACCACATCCCCCACATATGACTGACGAGTTGAGGGAAATGGATGTTGAGCATTACACCATGGCCAACACTATGTGGAACACAGCTAGAAGGCTCAGGCTATAGGAGACTCTCCTGTAGCCATGACTCCCATGGGCAGGCTGACACCAGAGCCAGTCATGTGAGGAACAGACAAGATATCCGTATGTGTGGATGCAGCTCTGATGTGGAGGTCCATGCCTAGCACTGGGCCAACCCTGCCTTTGCCACCCAGGCCACACTTGGAGGAACTGTGGGAGCTCTAGGCATCCTTTCCCTCTCTGGGGCAGCTATGGCCCTTCCTAGAAATATGCTGCTATCCCACAATTGCTACTTTGGTGAAGGAGTGAATTATAGACTGAGTGGGAGGGGGTGCTCCTGCTCTGTGCTCTGTCTTTGTCCTGTGTCCAGCTGGTATTTGCTGTTAGTAAAGATAAGGAAGAGGAGAAGAGATGGTGTGTTCTCAGCCTGAAGACCATCACCAAATCTAGTGATGCCCGAGGTATATTTACAAGTAGGCATCTCAAGTACTAGATGTACATGCAATTACACTGGTGGCTCTGGATTTGGCAGCTGCTGTTGAAAACCATGAAAAACATCTAATCAGCGTTCTTGGTGGCTCCTGGCCATTGGCCTACCAGGTTGTAACCTGGAGTGGGCACAAAACCTCTCCCAAGGTCAGCAGCGTACAAGGGCAGCTCCTCCCATGCTGTGTGTGGCCAGAGCTGCCCTTAGCTGTCCATGGAGCCACTGGTTCTGAGCTCTTCCCTGGGCCAAGCACTGGTGGGGACCTGAGTGGTTGGAGCCAAGGTAGATGCGGAGACAGGGACATAACAGGGTCTGTATCAGGGGTATAAGTGGAGAAAAGGAAAGCTGGGCCTGGCAGGACAGGGAGTATCTGCTAGATGGGCAGAGCCCAGCTTCCTCCATTTTGTCTTCTGTTCTGAAACATCAAAGCATTTATGCTGGCAAGCAGATGCTGTGCCACAACAAGCTGACAGTATCTGCCTGCTTCTCAAGTTCAGTGAAGGTCAGATTTGCCAGTGCTACATACTCCCCTCATCTAGTCAGGGGCCTTGGAGCCAGGAAGCTCTGGGACACACACCAGGCTGTGGAGGTACCTGGCCTGCCAGTAGCCATGGTGCCACCTGATGAGGCAAAAAGCCTTTTCCTGAGCCTCTCTTGGGAGCTCACCAAGACTTAGCACTCAGTAGATGCTATTCTGGGCAATGTGGATACAATGAGGGCTTACCTTGTAGTGGACAACGGCCACCCACCTAGACAAGTGAGAATGGTGGCCCAGCTCTTCAGTCATTTCTAGGTGTCTTTCTATACATATGCCCAAAGGCTGGCAAACAATCCTTCTTTAGCATACTGGCTTCTGTCACTAGAAGGAAGGAGGTAGCTGTGGAAAAAGGTCATTAACACTGTGCCTTGCCCAACACCACCAGGTCACCTGCTCTGGGGAGAGGCTAATGGATTATCTAATGTATCTCATTCTGTTTTTAAAAAAAGTCATACTCAGCGGGATTGATCAGTTGTGGAGAATTTGGAATAAACTAGTGAGAGGTATTAGAGATGAAAAACTAAGCAAACGAGGCAAGTATTAACTTCAGGAAAAACAAAATGTTGCTAGATAACAACTTATTAGCCAAGTGTGACATACATTTATAATCCTAGCATTAATGGAGGCTGAAGCGAGAGGACTGTAAGTTTAAGTCCAGTCAACTTAGTGAGATCCTGTCTCAAAAAGTAAAGGAAAAAAAAAAAGAGAGAGAGAGAGGGGGCAGAAATATAACTTCCCAAATTATAGCTCACTACTTGGTATAGCAGTCAAATTTTGCATAGTCACAATAATATAAGGAATGACCATTACATTAAGAAAAATTGTGACACAGCTATACATAGACGGTGAGGGGAAGAGCATCAGGGATGGGGGAAGTGATCCCTGTCCCCCATAACAGAGAGTACATAGATAGGGTTTACAAGCAATTGGCCAATTAACAACACTACAAAAAAATATTATTAGAAATATAGATACAAATACTCAAATAACTGCTAGTGGAGATAAAGAAGTATATCTGTACTAAAGAATTTGGGATGGAGAGGGAAAACAAGGTATTGCTATTTTTTTATATGCCATGCAATACAATTTGGCTAATCCACACAATGCCTAATTTTTCTGTTTTAATAATTAAAAGAACAATCTTCAGGTCATTATCTGGACAGAGTGTAAGGAAGTCTGAAGTTGATCAATAGAGGACACCCAAAAACAAAAAGAAAAAAAGAGGACACCCTAAGCATTCATCCAGGCAGTGTCTCATCCAACAGAGATCAGCACTGAAGGTTACAAAAATTACATCATCCGCCCTTGTCAAGGGGAGGCTAGCTGCATCTCCACCGACGGGGTAAGACAGGGACACAGCCAGAGAGGAGCGGCTGCCTGTGTGTGCTTTTGTTAACAGATAAAGAGGAGGCAGAAGGTAAATGAATTAAGCTGTCAGCTTAAGACATCAAGATATAGACCTCTTCCTCCCAGAAGGTGGAAGCAATTTAAAAAACTAAAAATCAATGAGCTAAAATGAATTTTTAAAAAGTTGGATAGGGGCTGGGGATGTAGTTTGGGAAAAGAGCACTTGCTTAACACACGTAAGGTCCTAAGTTTGATCCCCAGCACCTCAAAAAACAAAATAAAACAAAACACTCTAATAAACACACCTGGTCTTTGCAGACCCACAAAGGAAACAACCTGGGGCCACTCTGCCCACAAGGAGGAGAGGAGGGAACATACAAGCACCCCATAACATGCAAGAGAATGGGGATGGGCAGTAAGTGGGTGAGGCAATTCCAAGCAGACTCCTGCAGGAGTGAGCATGCAGTGAGATCCTTACCACAGGGCACTGGGGGCAGTTCCTTAACCACCTGCTGATAGGCAGGATGGCAGGATGGGACCAGCTTCTTCAACACCGGGTGCCCCATGCACAGGCTGTCTCTAAGCATGTGCCACTATGGTTACACTGTGAACTGGAGAGCCAGTGCCAACCAAGTACCCCACATCTGCATAATCTAGTATAAATAAGAGGCAAGTTAGAAGAATTCTAGGTAAAGCCCACCCAAGTGGATTAAACTGGATATATGAATTATGGCAGGAGAGCACTTTTCCTGTACAACTGATGAATAAAGAGAATCATATTTTAGAGACAGAAATGGTAACAGAGCATAAGCAGAGGAATGTAAACCAAGCACAATGCTAGTGATCATGTGAATGTGGAAAAACAGAATTTAAAATGTATTTTCTTCTGGGTACAACTAGGTGCTTTTTGTGATATTACTAAGCATAAAGAAAAAGAATGGAGAAAATACACAGATGTCCCTATTTGGGTACAACAAATGTGATCCAGAGCTACTCTGGAATGATGACTGAGCAGGTCTGTGTTCAGCAGGTCATGACAGCTCTGACACTGCTGACCCAGGCTTCTCTGTGCTTCCTATGAAGGGCAAGACACCAGGTATCACCCATTCCTAGGTGACAGGCAGTAAAGGCTCTTGTTGATTTCAGTTGACACTTTTGGGAACTGGGTTCTCCAAGGTCTATCCCCTCCATAGCAACACGCCAAGTCGTTAAATCCAAGAGCAGCAGAGCAGGGCCCCAGGAAGGAAGCATGGGGTAGGTCCACTGGCAGCAGCCTGGCGGTGACTGCCTCTGATTATGGGAATAATTTAATTAAAAGAAACTGCTCTCCTGAACACTGGACTGGGAAGAGTTAGATAGATTGTAAAGTGAAGTGGCAGGCAGGAGAGCTGTGTAGAGTGCAGGGTCGGGCTGTGTGCTCTGTAAATTCTTGGGCAGAACCTGCTGTGGTGAGGCAGCCATGCTAATCGCTTCCTGCAGGCAGGCTCTGCTCCAGCACTAATAGGTCTTAATAAAAACCTCCAATTGGCCAGTAAACTCCTCATTAGGCTGTTTTTAAAGCATGAATTTAAGAGCGGCCAGGGTAAAGGGTCACACAGAGCATTTAATTCACAATGGCTGGCAGGAGGTGCTGCCGTGACAGGAAACACCCGATGCAAGTGTCCCAGCCACATCAGCACCCCACAAGCAACAGCCCGAAAATGAACTAATGGTGGGCAGGGTACTCAGCAAGAACGAAGCCCCCAAACCACTGAGAGTCATGTCTACTTGGAAAAACTCCAAATTCAGCAACAAACAACAGAATTCAAAATAAAACCCCTTTGTGCAAGTCCCTGCAGAGAACCCCGGCCCTCACCCCTGCATCTTCAGGGTGAGCCCACAGCAAACCAGTTCCATAGCAGGTACTAAATGGACAGAGTACCCATCCAGGACACTACTGGCCTACGGCCACCTTGATTTTCTCATTCTAAGTACTGAGATTCATTCCTCCCACTCACCAGGACACAGGTCTCCCCGGACCCCACTCTGTTTACAACTAATCATGGTATGACCCAAACCAGACATGCCAGATGCTCCCTGCCTTTTTCTGTGCCCTTTGCTGCATATGCAGGTATCCGTGCTAGCTGTCCTTCCTTCATCAGTGGAAGATCAACAAATCATCTAGCAATTGAGCTTCTTACTGAATGAAGGAATCTAAATTTCTTCAGGTCTAATGGGATGCACTTTTCCTATACAAGACTGTCTCCAGAGCAGAGGAGCTTCTGGATCCTTCCCCATGATTCCCTGGGCACATGCCTGAGAACAGGACTGAGGTGCCTCAGAAAAGGTCAACTTGGCACCCAGGAACAACACTGCAACCATCTGCATATGCAAACCTTGCCACACTACACACACACAGAGCCCCCATGGCTTTTTTGTCACAGTGCCCAGCAGGGGATGGCAGCTATGCCAGGGACAGCAGCCATGCTCAGAGACAGTGGCCACACTCAGGAACAGTGACCATGCCCCGGGGCAGTGGCTATGCCAGAGGACAGTGACCATGCCTGGGAACAGTGGCCAGGAACAGAAGTCATGCTTAGGGGACAGCATGGGTGTGAACATGCTGTCAGAGTATGGGTCAGTGGCCATGCTCAAGAACAGTGGTCATACTTAGGGGACAGCACCCATGCTTGGGGACAATGGCCATGCTGGGGGCCAGTGGCCAGGCTCATGAATAGTGGTCATGCTCAAAGGACAGTGGCCATATTGGGATATTGCAGTCAGTGGCCATGTATGGGACAGTAGCCATGCTCAGGGAACAGCAGCCAGGCTGACAGACAGTGACCATGCTTGGGAACAGCAGCTATGCCACAAGACAATGGCAATTCTTGGGGACAGTGGCCATGCTATGGGGCAATGGCCAGGCTTGGGGACAGTGACAATGTTGAGTAACAGTGGTCAGGCTTGGGGGTAGTGATGATGCTGGGAGATGGTGGTCATGCTCAGAGGACACCGGCCACACCTGGGGATAGCAACCATAGTGGGAGATAGTGGATAAGCTGAGAGATGGTGGCCAGGCTCAGAAACAGAGGGCAGGCTCAGGGGAAAGTAGCTGGAAGCAGTGATATACTTGGGGTTGCTGAGGATGGTGCATATGGTGGTGGAATGCTTAGTCCCCAGTGTAGAAGCCGAAGTCCCCCTGGTGGGACATGCGTCATCACCTGCAAGGACAGCAGGAATTCTAAGGGATGCCAGGCTGAGCTCAGGAGCATCAGGGAAGCTCCTGAAGCAGGTAGCAGGTAGCAGGTAGCAGCACCTGTGTGCTGAGTAGATACTTCCTGGGCTGTCTTTGCAGTGTGTGTCACCAGGTACAGCAGTGGCTCCCCACCTCTCATGCCAAAGCTCTTGGCAGAGATGGGGCAGAAGGACAGTGGCAGATTGGGAGTGGGGGTTGTGTCCTGGAGAACAGTCCCACTTACACACCTTTGGTTCACTTGGTGTCACATATGTGTACAAATGAAGAGAGTGAAAGCCAGGATTCAGAGTGGGGACAGTGGCAGGTAAAAGGCCAGATCCTGATACTGTGACATTTGCAGGGGACCTGAAGACAGTCAAAAATGCTAATAGAAACTTAAGCTTTCTGGGGGAAATACGGTCCTTCTGTGACAAAGGAAGACATTAGCAAGAGATGCTGCTGTCTAAGCTCCTGGGCCAGAACTCAGTAATCAAGTGCAAGGCACATGCATAGCAAGTGCCAAAATGCCCATGCCCACGCCTTAGTGGCTTGGCTCATCTTATGTCCTATGAGACCAGTGGTGCCTGCAACCCTGTGTGAAGACAGAATCGCGAGTGTCCCTGTCTACTGCAGCTCAAGAAGGGCCAGGAGCAGTGTCCCACACAGCAATTGGGTATTCCAAGGCGGCTGGTGCAGTAATGCATGGAAATCTCACTGCCTTTGAGTTTTGCTGATTTTAAAAATACATCTGTGCAGCAGCTGCTTCATGGGGCACAAGGCTCTGGATGTGTGGCTCATCTCAAAACACCAGCTGCTGAGAGGTACAGCCCTGAAGAAGTCTCCCCAACCCTATCTCAGCTGCAGGTAGTTCCATGGAGATGCTCTAGCTCTTCAAAGCCACTTTGCAAAACAAAGATATGCTAACTATAATAAAGATGAGCATCAGAAAATAAATACAGCCAGGATGAGACAAGATGTTCACTGTGAAAACTTTAGTTCCCCTAGGCAACTCCAGCAGGGCTGAGGAGAGAAGCCT
>RJWT010055888.1:0-10104 GCA_004365215.1 Cuniculus paca
GGCAATCCTGAACCTACAAGAGCAAGCTTGAGAACTGAGGTATTTCTGTCATGGAAGAGGTTCATTTTCTACGTGACAGCAACAGGTAAAAACAATCTCCAACCCAAACCAATACCCACAAGAAACATCCACGGTTACTCACGGGGTGGAAAAAGCAGTTAATTATGTTCTTTCTAAATTTTTAGGAGAAATGTGGGGGAAAACAGACTTATACAGTGCTCAAACTATATTTTTAAAAAATTACTTTATTCATACTCACGTATGAAAAAATGGCTATAGTATCATGTTCACATACATCCTTATACTGGAAACAATTCAGTAACAAATCATTTAAATTTTATAAAGACACATAAATATTAAAACACGGATAGGTTATACAAAGCAGAACAGGAAGAAAAATCATGATATAATTTTTCTTTTATTAAAGAGCAGCATCCTCTGAAAACCATAATTAATTAGTAATATTTACCCACACTGCAAAATAATATGTACAAAGGAAAGTTAGTGATTGTACTGATTTTATTACTTTTACTAAGCCACTTTATTTTCCTCACACTCAATCCAAAGAAATAAAGCATAATTTGAAGAAAAATATGTCCTCATTTGTCCTTGCCATGCAAAGGCCTGGGAGCACTGTACAGAGGGAGCATGGCGGTTCACGCAGATCACATGCCACAGTGATTAGGAACCACGGGTAGAATCTCACCCTAACCTGGAGGCCAGGCCAACTAACTCCATGGGAGCTGTGCAGGCAGAACTAGTTCTGTTGTTGCCTCCGCTCTCACTAAACAAGAAAAGTGCTTATACAAGAAAATGCAACCATCCATCTGGAGGCTCTCTCTTTAGTAGAAGGTGGAAAGAGGGCCCTTTCTTGAGTACCTGGATAAAAAGATTATTGTGTTCTAAAGATTGCTGGATTGATATTGCGTTGTTACAATGAGAACAAGGTGCACACTGAAACCACAGTCAGATTAAGAAACTTCCACAACTTTTACCAGTTCTTCAAATAATGGAGCAAGTTCCTTTTCCAAGCTGACAATCAGTCCTTAAAGCAAAGAGGTTAAAAAGATAGTATTGTTAGGAAAATGTCATTAACTTAAAATTCACTTTTGAAAACAAAAAATTAATTTTTGTCCAAAATTTAGTTACTAAAAAGTAAACCAGGGCGGTTTATTCCCCATAACTAAAACCAGATACTGTAATTCTGAAGAAAGTAAGTAAAAGTTCTATTTGCATTACTGTGATATCAAAATAGAGGTTTAGTACACTTAAAATATTAACATCATACTATCCCATGCACAAAATGTTTTTAAATAGTATTCTTTTCATCATCTATTATTAAAGTAGATGGATGAAAAAAATCTGTATTAATAGATACCAAATGAATTATATGCATAATTTGTTATAGACATTTGAAAGGAAAAAGTTCTTTAACTTATATTTCATTTCAAAATATGCATAGACTTCAAATCATTCACAACTTTCAGAAAAGAAGGTATATTTTTTCTCCTGAGCAAATTTGCACATTATATCAAAAGAGGTAAACAGGCTGCTCCAATATTGAGCAAAGGAAATCAGAAATTTGTAAATTCAATAAAACCAAGGAATAATAGTTGCATATTTCACATGAAAAAAATACTTGAAAGGTGAATGGTAGAATATAAAACACATTTACATTGCTCAAAATGAAGTTAAATAATGAACCTGAGAGATAAACTCATCTAGAAACTAGCACATCTCCCATTTACCAAAGGGAAGGTTAGCTGCCTTGGTGCTTGTTTTCTGTTCACACAAACATCTTACTATTTTATGGACTATTGAGAGCATCTGTACTCGCAAGGAAAAGCATTAAAACCTAAGGCTGTTCAATATCACAATACATGATAACTGATGATTCAATATGTGATGACTGGTGATACAAAAATTGAGCTTTAGTGCACTTAAAACACTGACGTTGTAACAATCCCACGGAGCAAAGCATTTTTACATAAGTATCTGATAGCTTCAAAATGTCTACAAATGGAAGAGACTGAACAGATCACCAAATCTAAACCTCTCATCTATACTGGATAGATACGGTGTTATAAAGAATTAAAAGCTGTAATTCAAACACACCTGTATTGGCACTGCTGCTGGCTATGAAACTCACCACCAAAGGTAAACGATTGAACTGAACCACCTACAAAGAAAGTAAGATCTAAATACTATGATACATTGTGAAAAGCTAACATAAATCAACAGAAATATTTAATCTTTCAAAAGTTTTAATATGGTCAATGTTACTAGCATAACATCATGGTATTATATCATGGAATATGAAGGAGAAAATGGCTTTACAGAACAAACATATCTTAAGAGACATTAACAGCACTTAGCCTGAAAGTCTTTAAGGTGGAACTATGTCTTCGTCTTTTTATGTCTAAAGCCCATGTCACTTACAAAGTAGAGGTTAGAGGTTCAATAAGTATTGGCAACTCAATGGAAAACAGTGGTAAGTTCTAAGTCATTCAAGTACCATAATGTCCTTGTCCTTATCTGTGGTTTAGCTTTCCAAGGATTCAGTTACCTAAGCTATGTGGAAAATTCCAGAAATAACCAATTCCTCAGTTTTACATTGTTCACTGTTCTAATGGCATGCTGGGGTGCCATGCTGTGCTGCTCCACTCTGGACCAGGGACCCCCGCTGCCCAGGGATCCCCGCTGTATAAGCTGTTACTTGCGTTAGTCACCCACAAGCCGCCTTGCTTATCAGATAGACTGCCACAGTACTGCAGTGCTTGAGTTTAATTAAGTGGCCCTTGTTTTTCTCAATAATGGCCCAAAGCCAAGAGGAGTGAGGCCGGTAATTCAGATATGCCAAAGAAAAGCATACAGAGCTCTCTCCAAGTGAAAAGATGACACTTCTCAATAAGAAAAGAAAGTCACACGCTGAGGTTGCTGAGATCTACAGCAAGTCATCATTATTTTTTTGTTTTTTGTTTTTGTTTTTTGAGACAGGGTATTGCTTTGTAGTGCAGGCTGGGTTTGAAGTTACTGCATAGCCCAGCGTGGCCTCAAACTTGCGGCTATCCGTCTGCACCAGCCTTCCGAGGACTGGGATTACAGGTGTGCGCCACCGCATCTGGCCATGATTGTTTATTTCTTACGATGCCCCATCCATACATTAACCTTAGCCTAAGTCTGTGTACGTGAGCTCTGCTGCTCTCTGTAGTTCTTGGCACTCTTGGGCCTTGGGCTGGGTTCCCCATGGACAAAGGAGAGGTGCTGTGGTTTCACCTTCATAACTTCTCCTCTAATCGCAATTTAAGTGATTTTTAAATTTACATTAACTTTAAATTAAACACCTTTAAAAAATGTAGCTTCGACCTCATTTAAATTGGTGAAATTCTCTTCCCTCAGATAGTAAAATCACTGGTTATGCAGGTACATTCAACCAAGTGAAAGGATTAGCAACTGTGACAAATTTAAGTAATTTATGTGACTTCGATGCACCTGTCACGACGAAAACCCGCAGGCTGAGAAATCAGCTGTTTAGCCAATGGCACCACC
The DNA here is from genome assembly GCA_004365215.1 of Cuniculus paca. Lineage (NCBI taxonomy): Eukaryota > Metazoa > Chordata > Mammalia > Rodentia > Cuniculidae > Cuniculus > Cuniculus paca. Next base: position 3,550 of record RJWT010055888.1, read on the forward strand.
TACTGGAGTTAACAGTGAAATAATTTTAAGATGTATTTTATTTTTAAATCTTTTTAAGTACTTCTCAATAGTACTTATTCCTTAGTATAAAAATGTAAAGAACATTACCAGTTTTAACATAACCAATTTGAAAGCTAAAAACTTTAAAAGTTTCTTCCTCTTCAAAACCAACGTGGAATCCTAACACCAGCTCTATTATATGAAACACAAAAAGCACAGTTAGCATCAGCAAACTGTCTGATAACCATGGACTGACTTACTTGGTAGGTACTGTAATAGCAGATGATACTTTTATTTTTTGACAGTCCCAGTTTGCTCCCTTGGTCTGTTGCCAGGGCAAAGGTAGACAAGAAGCCAGGCCTCAAAGCATGCTCTGGGGCATTGTCATTGGCCACTGAAAAAAAAAGAGACTCAAGTAAAAATCCATGGAGGGACGGAGAAGGTTTACAGCACCTTTTTAAAAAATACAAACTCATAAAAAACTGATTGCAAAAGTAAAGTTCAATACTAAAACCACGCCACTAATCTGGTCTCATCAATTTACATGGAAAAATTGCTCTATCAGAAATCCAGTGATCATAACTAAAGGAAGAAATGCTAGCTCTCACTCTTACTATTTTAATTATTTACACTGTTACCTTAGTACTCGAGTACCACAAGCAAGTAGCCAACAGACGTCTGTGACTGAAAAAGACAGTGAGACACGAGACAGCAGAGAGGGCTAACTTCTAACTTCTGTGTGGAAGATCAAAAGATGATGACTAGGACAGAATTTTCATGTCAAAATGCATTGGGTAACAAAGTCACTGAGTTTCAACACAGTGGGTGCCGACCATACTGGGGACTGAATGCAGGCCACCTATGCACTGGGTATCTGCCCCAGCATTGTTATTTGGTTTTAGATTCTGCCAGCAGAATTTAAACTTGTGGTCTTCCTGCCTCAGTCTTCCAGAGTACTAGGATTACAGGTATGCATCACCATGCCTAGCTTATTTTTTATTTTTATTTTTACTTGAGAGGTCTTGCTATGCTGCCTAGGTTGGTCTCTAACTCTTGGACTCAAGTGATCCTCCTGATTCAGATTTTTATGTATTCTTGATATCTACTTTAAGACAGAGATTAATCAGTACATTTTATAAACAGTATTCTGGTTATCTGACAGCCATTCTAGAACACAATAATGAAAAAAACTGCAAAAACCTTTGCTTTCATAATACACACAGCAGCATTCTTGTAGGTATTAATAATCCTGCAGTTGCCTACATTTTTCCTGTTTCATTCATTAATTGCTAATGAAGATATCACAGGGCCTTGGTGTAACCACAAACATCCACTCTGATAAAAATATGTAAAACTAGTAAGAGCAGTCTGACTCCATAGTAACTATATGACACCACCTATTCTTTTTCTTTTTTTTTTTTTTTGTCTTTTTGAGACAGGGTCTCGCTATGTAGTTCAGACTGGCCTTAAGCTCACTTTGTAGTCCAGGGTGGTCTTGAACTCACAATGATCCTCCTGCCTCAGCCTCCCAAGTGCTGGGATTACAGGAGTGCGCCACCACACCTCGCTATACAACACCTATTCTTAACAATAAAAAAACAGCCTAAAGATCTGGTGAGAGGGAAGAAATTGTTAAGATTCTAATTAAAGTAACTGTGATGTTAACAGGTTAAAAAAAATCTATCTTAAGTAAGGAAGCAAACAAAATTTAGGTAACACTAAACAAAATAATAGATGATCTAAATAGAGATGTGTACTACACTTTAGATCAAGACTGTCTCCCAAACTCATGCGTGTAGAGGTGGGGCTTCTAGAAGGTGACTGCATCATGGGATCCCACAATTCAACGTGCTGGCAGGAGGTGGGGCCTGGCTGGAAGAGCGAGGCGTCACTGGGGGCTGAGACCTAGAGGGGTGAATTTCTCTGTTCCTGGCTGCTGGGACTGAGTTTTCCTCTACAGCAGTCATTCCACCATCCTGTTTCCGTCTTGGAACCAGCCAAGCGTGGCCCAAGTCCTCACTCTCTCCAAGTTGCAGATCTCAGGCACTGTGTCTCAGCAATGGAAAGTGAGTAATTCAGGATATTATCCTAAAACCAACAGCAACACTGATTGAAACATATATGTGCTCATATATACAAATGATTCCGTTAATAAAAATGAGGGTCTCTTCTGAATCTGCAGAAATAAGTCTTATGTATTTGCCTGCTACATTACTCAGAAGTTAAGGAAATGTATACATTTTTAGGCAAAAGCAAACATGACAGTTGCATTTAAATATTAAGCTTTACCTTTAATAACAGGTACTCCATCTCTATCTGATACAACAATAGCATGAAGCCCTTCAACACTGGAAAGAAAAAGAAGTTAAATATTATAAAAATTTCATTTTCTCAAAATATATACCTGGAAATCATAATGATAATTCCTACAGGTATTTCTGAAAAACCACCAGCCTCAATTATTGATACATTATCTCCTGTTTGTCAAAATCCTCCCAGAAATTCAGTGTGGATTACTGACATCATTACAATCTTTATGAGAGCATGCAATTTTTTGACAAATATCTAAAATAGCTTATTTCCCACTAAAACTGTTAATGCAATCATTCCATGATTTACAAAAGCAGAAAAGGTTATGACTAGTGGTTACAGTGACAAAGAGAGAATCTTTTCCTTTTCTCTCATTCCTTAACCTGGCATTGAACACTTCATGAAATATCACAGGCAAAAACAAAGCCCCTCGGTGAGCTGAGATGCTATAGCACAGGGTAACTGAAAAACAGAGGCTGATGCAAAGGGGTGGAGAGAACGAAGGCCACACACAGCCCAGCGTACACAAGAGGCAGTAAGCAGAGTGGTCAAGGCCACAGCTCCAAAGTTAGAGCGGCTTAAGCCACCTTTAGTCCACCGTGAAACCTTGCTAAACGTCTGTTTACCATCTGAAAAGGTGAATAACTGCAATTGTTTCTTATCATGAAGTTTAATAAAATAATGCTTCTAAAGCACAGGCTGGTACAGAGTTAACATTCAAATATCATTAATTAATACAATTGTGTTAATTATGCATACTGACAACGATGTAATTTATCACTGTAGTTTAAGTGCTAGATTATCAGTGCAGTCACCGTGAGCACTGCAGTTTAAGTATCTGGGAATTAACAGTTAAGAAGTACACATTCTCGAGCACAAAAGTAATGTGTTAAAAAGTATAATGAGAACACAGTATCAACCTTTCAACACACATAACCTTTTACCTGTAACACAAAACCTACTGCCCTGAAACTATATTATAAAATCTGTAAAGTACAACTCAGATATGTTTAATGCTCCAACTATAACCTATGAATATACATCCACTGTGTTAATGTTTTAACTTAGAAATGAAAAATATTATTAATCTAAGTGAAATTATGTTTTTAAAAATCCCATTCTCAAAAAATTTTAAGTCAAAACCTTTTCTTGAAATTGAAGTGAAAAATCTTACAAATAAAATTTCTCATATTATAAAAAAGAAAGATGAAAACCGGGTATAAAAGACTCTTTACTATTTTATACTGCCATTGATATTTTTCTCATCATTCAATCCTGAAGTTACCACTTGATTAAAATATATCCCAGAAGATTAATAAAAGATTACTAAGTAAAACAAATATAACCCTGCACATCAAGAACTTCATTAATAAGAAGGAATCCTGTTAGTGCACACACGTGTATCACTTTGTGCAGTTATTAGTATCACTTTAGACAGGAAGAGATTACAGCCCCGACTCTCCACATGGAAAAGTGAAGGAAGGTAGAACAGACACACATTCTGAAGACACAAAAGAGAAAAGCCTTCAAGATCCAGAAGAACTGCTTAAAAGTTACTTTTTTGAGGGAAAAAATAAGCAGCTTTGAATAGAGTATGCAGAAGGAACAAGTGATGCAACAAAACATGTAACTGAGTCTGCGCGTGCGCAAATACACTCATGTTTGCGCTGAGCACATAAAGCGTCTCTGGAGGTAACACTGCCTGACAGGGTAACTGTGGTGGCGGGCAGGGTCGGAAGCCGACTCTGGCGTCTGTCAACTTCTGCACCTTAAGCCTCGCGGATGTATGGCTGTATCATCTCCCAAAACAAGCAAATTAATCACAGGAATGAGCCCTGCAAAAATGTTCACAATGGATGCCACCAAGGGAACTTCTTTTTTCTAAATTTTATGGTAACTAGAAAGCAACTAATGCACCAAAAGAGAAGTAGAAATTAAAAGGATTTTCTTAAGAGACTGTAAATTCAGAGTCCTTAAAGGAGAATAATTACACACTTTACTCACTTTTAGAAATCAGGTCACAAATATAAAAGTTGTTTTCAACTCTATTCACAGTAGACAAATAGTAATATAAAAATAGTTTACCAAAAAATAAAAAGATTACTTAATTAGCATACTGTATTTTTATAAAAAATAAATTTTATGGAATATTCTACAAAAATCTAAGGCCTCTAAAAAACAATCGCAGCAGCATGAGTAATCGCAGAGACACTCATCCTGGGGCTGGGTGCAGTGAGGTGGTGGAGCATCTATGGAGGACACGCTCAGCACCGCAGGGCCTGCGTTCAACCCCCAGGACCCAGCAGACCTTCTCCAAAGATACCATACTTAGCTTTCTCATAAATATCAAATATTTGGTTATTTTAAAGCATAAAGCTGGTCATGGTGCATACACCTGTAATCCCAGCGCCTGGGAGGCTGAGGCAGAAGGTCATGGCAAGTTTGAGGCCAGTCTGGGCTACACAGTGAGTTTAAAGTGAGTCTGAACTACACAGCAAGCCTGTCTGAAACAAATACCCCCAAAATCAAAACATGAAAAGCTGTGATTATTAAAGCCTGAGGCCTCTCTGATTCACAGCTAGATTTTAAAATGCATACCCAAAAAGGATCCTTAAAAGAAAATTAAGAAGATGCACTCTGTTAATGTCTGTCTGGCTTAGTTTTGAGAGGCTGGGATGCCTGTATCCACCTATACCATCTAGCAACAAATCCAAGTGTTCACAAAGTTATTTCTTCATTCTTTCCGCTGTTAGAGTGAAACAGGCCAGGTGTCAAGAAAAGATCATGGATGAGTCAAACTTGACACAATCATGAAACAAGCAGATGGCACTTAATCCCTTTCCTGCCATTATGGAACGATTTCTGTTGTGCTTTTTCCATTTACTTTAAATTGAATGTATCTCTTAGATGAGTACTACCACTGATATTTCCCTTTGTTTAAAAGATTAAAGATAGCAGAATTCAAAAAGTTACATATTTACTTTTTAACTATTCTAGCCGCCACCAGAGCTATGCAGTAATAGAATGAACACATTCTAAGTTTTTCTCAAACTATTTTATAGGAAAGATGGTACAATGGTGAACAGCAGAAAACCCAGAGATGTGCTGTCCAGACCCTGGAATACAGCAATGCGAGGAAGAGAAGAAGCAAAGCAGTGGTTCCCCGGGCGGGACACAGGAAGGAACTGAAGTGTGAACGGAAGTCCACGGAGACCACAAAGAGAGAGACCTCAGCACAGAGGAAGGAGGTGCCAAGGGGCATTTTCTCCCTGAGCCCCGACTTACTGTGTAGGAGAGGCAGTTCGAACCTGCAGACACGTGGCAACTACTGGCAATGCCAGAGGCCTCCACAGAGAAATGCAGCAGTGGAAGGGAGCAGTGGACTGCAGTGGCTGGTTAGTTATTTGGGTTCAGATGCCCCCTAGGAGGGTGACTGGCTGGGAGCCACCCTGGAGAGGAGCCAACTGAGCACAGAACTCAGAGCAGCTGCGGACTAGCTCCCATGTAGTAACTCCCAGTGTCAGGGTGAGGCAGAACCGAGTTCAAGTAGGCAGGAGGTCAAGGAGCTGAGTTCATACTAGCAGGTGTTGAGTTCAAGACAGTCGGAGGCACACAGAGGGCTGCAGGTTGAACAAATTGGGTTCCAGTCTCACACCCACAAACCAGCATGGATTTCAGTGGAATTAAAGATACTGGCTTCCTAGGATTATTCATTAGTTACTTTTCTCTCATTGCTAGGAAAAAATACTGAACACCCAAAGTTTAAAGGAAAAGGTTTATTTAGCTCACATTTTATAGAGGTTTCAGTCCATAGTAAGCTGCTCCACAGCAGGGTGGCATGACAGAGGGGCGACAGTTCATGGCAGAAGACAGCAAAAGCAACAACGACAAATCTCTTTTTCTCCCTTATATTGTATGCAGTCTACCTGCCCCAGGGCAGATGTAATACTCACACCTCCAATTCCAGCACCATACAATGAACCAATCACAAACTCTAGATTCAGCCACCTCTAAAAAGCCTGTCCCTCATGACCACATGAGGCTTCGGGGGGACATCCAGACACTACAGCTGTCTTGCTGGGATTAAGTAACACTGACCAGGGCTCTGCGTGCCCACTTGGTCTACCAGTGACAGCAGAGACACCTCTTTAAGTGGATACTTTTTCTTCTTATTTTTGTTTTGCTTTCTTTTTCTGGATTATCTGTTCTTGTTATATAAGGGTAAACACTGCTTCTAGTCCTTTT
>RJWT010055889.1:0-10099 GCA_004365215.1 Cuniculus paca
GCCTGTAATCCCAGCACTCGGGAGGCTGAGACAGGCGGATCGTTGTGAGTTCAAGACCAGCCTGGGCTACAAAGTGAGCTGAAGGCCAGCCTGAATGGCATAGTGAGACCCTGTCTCAAAAACACCAGGGCTGGGGATCTAGCTCAGCGGCCTAAGCGCCTGCCTGGCAAGTGCAAGGTTGTGAGTTCAATCCCCGGTGCCGCAAAAATAAATAAATAAATGAATAAATAAAGGCTCTGCTGGCTTTCCAAGATAGACTGGCATGATTAGGGACTGTCTCCACAGGTTGTCCACTAGTGAAACCAGAGAGAATCCTGGAAGTGGACTGTCTTTTTGTTTGTTTGCTTTTCTTTTTTCTTTTTTTTTTTTTTTCCTGTTTCTCTCTTTCTCCCTCATTGTTTTTATATGAATGTGAAAGTGACTCCTAACCTCTTTGTGGGTGTGGTTCTGTTCTGTTCTCCCTTTTATCTCTTCCATCTCTCTTTTCCATCCATCTTCTGCACCAGTTTCCCAAAGCTGGTGTGATTCCCACTTGATCCTCCAACCTTACTTCTAATCTCTTTCTCTTCTTCCACTTCTGTATTTTCTCCTTAAGCCATTTTAAAGTTTAACCCCTGAGGGCAAAATTGACACTTTTTTTTTATTTTAAAGAGAATAGAACAAAACCCAACACAGCACAACAAAGCAAAGCAAAACAAAACAGAATAAAGTCAAACACAATATACCATTTCAGAACAGAACAATACACATCTTCAAAACATAACAATAGTAGAATAACAATGGTTACCCTAGTGTCTCTTGCCTTCTTTGAAATGGTTGTTCATACATACATTTACGACAATGAACTCAAACAAAACAAAGTAATATAAAACCAGATAAAACAAAAGAGTGAAAGCATTACAGGCCTTCAAGTCAGACAACAAGAAACCAACAATGGCTACTGTAATGTCCCCTGCTTTTCAAAAGAGCTGTTCCTATCTTCTCACATATTGCAATCAAATAGTAGAAAAGAGACTTAAACCAATCAAATCAAAGAATAAAAGCACCATTGGACTTCAGAACCTTTTCCCCATATTTATCGGGAATTTTGTATCTTATTGAGTCTTTCAGTTTCTTACACTAGGGAGATGATGTGCTGTTTACACATGTGAGTTTGGTTTATTTCACTTATGAGTATGGTCTCAAGTTGCATCCATTTACCTATAAAAGTCTCAAAGTGATCATTCTTTATAGCTGAATAGTACACCATTGTATAAAAGTACCACTTTTTTTTTTTTTCCGGCACCGGGGATTGAACTCACGACCTTGCGCTGGCCAGGAAGGCGCTTAGACCACTGAGCTAGATCCCCAGCCCTGTTTTTGAGACAGGGTCTCACTATGCTGTTCAGGCTGGCCTTGAGCTCACTTTGTAGCCCAGGCTGGTCTTGAACTCACAACGATCCACCTATCTCTGCCTCCCTCGTGCTGGGATTACAGGTGTGAGCCACCACGCCCGGCTATTCATGTTTTTTATCCATTCCTCAATTGATGGGCATTTGAGTTGTTTCCAATATTTGGCTATTACAAATTGTGCTGCTATAAACATGGGTGCACATATATCACTGTGGTATAATGATTTCACTTCTGGGAATATGCCCAGAAGCAGAATAGCTGGGTCAAATGGGACTTCCAATCCTAGCTTTTTGAGGAACCTCCAGACTGATTTCCACAGTGGCTGCACCAGTCTACACTCCCACCAACAGTGGAGAAGTGTTCCTTTTTCCCCACAGCCTCCCCAGCATTTATCTTTGGTGGTTTTCTTGATCCTGGCCATTCTTTCTGGAGTGAGATGAAATCTCAGAGCTGTTTCAATTTGCATTTCTCTAATGACCAATGATGCTGAACATTTTTTCATGTATTTATTTGCCACTCGTATTTGTTCAGAGAAGTGTGTTTTCATCTCAGATGCCCATTTCTGGATTGGGTCTTTGAATTTTGAGGGCCTCATATTTTTTAATTCTTTATATGTTCTAGATAAAAGACCTTTGTCTGAAGGGCAGTTGACTAAAATTTTTTCCCAATTTGTGGGTTTTCTTTTCACTCTGTTGGAGATCTCTTTTGACATGCAAAAACTTTTTAAGATGACAGGATCCCAGTTGTTGATTCTGGGAAGTGTTTCCTGTGCAGTTTGACTTTTGTTCATGAATTCTCTACCTACTCCTATGTCTTCAAGATTTTTACCCACTTTGTTTTCCAGCAGATTTAGTGTTTCTGTTTTAATATTTAGATCTTTGATCCATTTTGACTTTAGTGCATGGTGAAAGGCTTGGGTCTAATTTTAGTTTTCGGCATATGGAAAGCCAGTTTTTCCAGTACCATTTATTAAAGAGGCTATCTTTCTTCCAGTGAACATGTTTGGCCCCTTTGTCAAAGATAAGGTGGTTGAGTGTGTTTGTACTTGGGGTTGTATCTTCTAATCTATTCCATTGATCATCAGGTCTGTTTTGATTCCAGTAACTTGCTGATTTGATTATAGTAGTTTTGTAGTATAATTTCAGGTCTGGGATTGTGATGTCTCCTGCCCTGCCCTTGTTGCCCAGAATTGCCTTTGGTATTCTAGGTCTCTTCTGGTTCCAGATGAATTTTAAGAATGATTTCTCTAGATCTGTGAGGTATGCTAATGGTATTTGGATGGGAATTGCATTAATCTGTATAATAATTTTGGGAGAATGGCCATTTTCACAATGTTTGTTCTTCCTATCCATGAACATGGAATGTCTTTCCATGCAAAATTGACACATTAAGCACTTATGTATTGCATGTAATTATCTGGTCTGTTTTACATTTTGTTATATAATCACAAAACTGGTTCATACAATTAAAAGTTGCAACTTAAGGGTTAGCTCAGTTTTTCATTTTATAGACTGTGTTTGATGCTATTGGTACAACTATAGCCAAAATTGACATAATTGTTCTAAACAGCTGTTGGTCTTGGTATTCCATGACTGAGATTGACTAAGGGTCACAGAAAATACTGTGGCACAGTGCCAAAGAACTAGGGACTAGGCAAAACAAGCAACAACTTCTCATCTCCAATAAACTGAAGAGATCAGATCTTCCAACAGACTCAAAACTCAAAAACCAGCTATCCTGGAAGATATCTTAGAGAAGTAGTCATCATCCGAGGGTCCTAAAACTACCAATAAAGCAACCCACCATCGGCAACTTATAAGCATCATCCCAGGAATTAAACTAAAAAAAGAGAGAAAATAAAATGAGAAGACACTTAAACAAAATGTAACCTCAGACATCTAGTTCACCAGAGGCAAATACATGGGCAATGAGGTGGGACAATCCAAAAGCCCCTCAATGAGGCCTCTCTGAAGTGGTAACAACAAAGCAATTGAATGAGGTTCTGGAAAAACTGAAATCAGAAATAATGTCTCAGATAACTACAGAGATTACCAAAATACACACCATGCTTAATGATATTAGAACAGACATAAACAAGAAAATAGACAAGCTGAAGAACATTATCAAAGCTCATTATAGGAAAGAAATGGAATCTATAAAGCAGATTCAAGCAGATATCCAGGAGAGTAAAAACTACATTAAAGGGCCAGGGATTTAGCCCAGTGATTCAAGTACCTACCTGGTAAATACAGGGTCATGAATTCAATCCACCGTACAAAAAAAAAAATTCCATTGAAAGTATTTGAAGCAGATTAGGCCAATGTGAAAACAGAATCTCAGATATTGAAGACAGGCTTGCAGTTAGTGACCAGAAAAAGAAAGATTTCTCAATGCTAGCAAGGGACCATGAGAAATCAATCCAGCAGCTGCTAGATAAGACAAAGAAGAATAACTTAAGATTAATTGGAGTCAATGAACAAGCAGGAGATACTACAAATGACATTAAAAAACTGTTTGTAGACATCATGACAGAAAAGTTTCCTGGTAGAGAAAAAAGAATTTGACATGCAGATAAACAAGGCACATAGAACTCCAATTAACAATGATTAAAACAACAACAACAACAACATCTACAGTGAGGCATATCATAGTTGAGATTCCAGAAATTCAACACAGGAATAGAATCCTAAAACCTGTTAGAGGAAAAAAAGCCAAATCACCTATAAAGGAAAGCCCATCGGAATTACTGCTGACTTCTCAGCACAAACTCTGAAGTCAAGGAGAGCTTGGAGTGAAGTACTCCAAGTTCTAAAGGAAAAAAAACTTTCAACCCAGATTGGTGTACCCTGCAAAACTATCTTTCAAAATTGATAGAGACATAAGATACTTCTATGACAAAGAATACCTGAGGCTATTTGTGACCACCAAACCAGCACTCCAAAATGTTCTGAAGGACATTCTAGAATGCGATAATAAGGACTATAGCTCCATGAACCCCAACAGAAGGAATCCTCCAGGGAAAGCAAACAGAGGGAGGGGGAACAGGGAGGAGGGGAGCCAACAACAGGAAAATAACATGACAAGGATAACTCAATACATATCATTTATAGCCATCAATGTTAATGGTCTCAATTCACCAGTCAAAAGACTGGCAGAATGGATCAAGAAGCAAGAGCCAACAATATGCTGCATAAAGAAACACATTTAATTCAAAAAGAAATTCATACACCGAAAGTCAAAGGATGGAAAACAATACTCCAGGTGACAGGAAGCCAAAGAAAAGCAGGAGTAGCTGTTCTATCTGCAGACAAAGTGAATTTCAAGACAAGACTGATTAAAAGAGAAAAAGAAGGTCACTACATCCTCATAAATGGAACAATCCAAGAGGGAGAGATAACAATCATAAATATATATGCAACAAATACCAGTGTAAACAACTATATAAGACAGTTACTAACGGATATGAAAAATCAAATAAGTCCTAATACAATTGTATTGGTAGACCTCAAAACCCTACTGTCACAAAAAGACAGGTCAACTAGACAAAAAAAATCAATAATGAAATATTAGAACTAAATCAAACTTTTGAACAAATGGACTTAGTGGATGTCTATAGAGTTTTTAGTGCACAACATCAGCATACACATTCTTCTCAGCTGCACGTGGGATGTTCTCCAAAATAGACCATACACTGGCTCATAGGACATAGTTAAATAAATGCAAAAGAACTGAAATTATCCCATGCATACTATCAGATCACAGTGCAATGAAATTGGAAATCCATGGCAAAAGAAACCACAAGAACTTCATTAACACGTGGAAATTAAATAGCACCCTACTGAACAACCAATGGGTCACAGATGAAATTAAAGAAGAAATTAGTTTTTACAGTTGAATGGTAATGACAACACAACATACTGAAACTTGTGGGACACAATGAAAGCAGTCCTAAGAGGGAAATTTATAGCAGTAAATACCCATATCGGGAAGACAGAGCAAATACACATAAACAACTTAATGGTGAATCTCAATCTTCTAGAAAAAGAAGAGAAAGCTAAGCCAAAAGTTTGTGCAAGGGAGGAAATTATAAAGATCAGAACATAAATTAACACAATTGAGACTAAGAAAACAATACAAAGAATCAATAAATTAAAGAGTTGGTTCTTTGAAAGATTAAATAAAACTGACAAACCCTCAGCCAACCTTATCAAAAAAAAAAAAAAGGAAAGAAAAGACTCAAATTCATGCAATTAGGAATGAAAAAGGTAAAAATAACAATAGACACTGCAGAAATCCAGAAGGTCATCTATACCTACTTTGAAAACTTGTATTCTGATAAGGTGGAAAATACAGAAGAAATGGAGAGATTCCTAGATACATATGAATTACCAAAGCTGAATCCAGATGATATAAAAATTCTAAATAAACCAATATCAATCAATGAAATTGAAGATGTAATTAAAAACCTACCAAGAAAGAAAAACCCAGGTCCTGACAAATTAAATGTTGAATTCTACAAGAAATTTAGAGAGGTCCTAACACTACTATTTCTCAAATTCTTTAATGAAATTGAAAGGGAAGCAATACTTTCAAATTCATTCATGGAACAAGCATTACCCTAATACCAAAACCAGAAAAGGACCCAACTAAGAAAGAGAATTACAGGCCAATCTCCCTAATGAACACAGATGTAAAAATCCTCAATAAGTTACTGGCCAACAGACTGCAGCAAATTGTCAAGAAGATTGTACACCATGATCAAGTGGGATTCATCCCAGGGATACAGGGATGGTTCAACATATTATATGTAAATCCATAAATGTAATACAGCATATTAACAGAGCCAAGGAGAAAAGTCATATGGTTATCTCAACAGATGCAGAAAAAGCTTTTGACAAAGTCCAGCACCCATTCATGACAAAACCTCTACAGAAAATTGGGATAGTCTTTATCTCAATCTGATCAAAGCCATCTATCACAAACCAACAACCAACATTATAGTAAATGTACAAAAACTGATAGCTTAATTTCTAAAATCAGGAACAAGACAAGGATGTCCACTGTCCCCACTATTATTCAACATAGTCCTGGAAACGTTAGCTGAGGTAATTAGACAAGAGAAAGAAATAAAAAGAATAAAGATAGGAAAGGAAGAAGTTAAACTATTGTTATTTGCAGATGACATGATACTCTACTTAGAAGACCTGAAAAACTCCACCAAAAGACTACTAGATTTAATAAGCAAATTCAGCAGCGTAGTTGTATACAAAGTCAACACTCAAAAATCAATGCCTTCCTGTACACGAATAACAAACTCACTGAGAGAAAAATCAGGGAAATAATACCTTTCATGATAACTTCCAAAAAAATGAAATACCTAGGAATCAATCTAACAAAGGAATCAATCTAAAAAGACCTCTACATTGAAAACTACAGTACTCTGAAAAAGGAAATAGAAGAGGATATTAGAAAATGGAGAGATATCCCATGCTCTTTGGTAGAAAGAGCCAATATAATGAAAATGGCCATACTTCCAAAACTGTTATACAGATTAAATGCAATTGCAATCAAAATTTCAATAGCATGTCACACAGAATTAGAGAAAACAATCCTAAAATTCATCTGGAACCAGAAGAGACCTAGAATAGCAAAAGCAATCCTGGGCAACAAAGACAAGACAGGAGGCACCACAATCCTTGACTTAAAATTATACTATGGAACTACTGTAATAAAAACAGTCTGGTACTGGCAAAAAAAAAATCCAAAAAAACAAAAAACATGCCCAGATCAATGGAACAGGTTAGAAGATGCAGAAGAAACTCCAGACACACTAGGCCACCTTATCTTTGACAAAGGTGCCAAACAGATGCACTGCAAGAAAGATAGCCTCGAGTTCGATCGGTAGCGGGAGCGGAGAGTGGACCCCAGAGAGCCCTGAGCAGCCCCACCGCAGCCTCCGGCCTAGTTACCATCACACCCGGGGAGGAGCCACAGCTGCCGCAGCCGGCCCCAGTCACCATCACCGCAACCATGAGCAGCGAGGCCGAGACCCAGCAGCCGCCCACCGACCCCGCCCTCAGCCCTGCTGACACCAAGCCCGGCACCACTGGCAGCGGCGCAGGGAGTGGCGGCCTGGGTGGCCTCACATCAGCAGTGCCTGCCGGCGGGGACAAAAAGGTCATCGCAACAAAGGTTTTGGGAACAGTAAAATGGTTCAGTGTAAGAAACGGATATGGTTTCATCAACAGAAATGACACCAAGGAAGATGCATTTGTACACGAGACTGCCATAAAGAAGAATAGCCCCAGGAGGTACCTTCGCAGTGGAGGAGATGGAGACACTGTGCAGTTTGATGTTGTTGAAGGAGAAAAGTTTGCAGAGGCAGCAAATGTTCCAGGCCCTGGTGGAGTTCCAGTTCAAGGCAGTAAATATGCAGCAGACCATAGCCATTCTAGACGCTATCCACGTTGTAGGGGTCCTCCACACAATGACCAGCAGAATTACCAGAATAGTGAGAGTGGGGAAAAGAATGAGGGATCGGACAGCGCTCCGGAAGGCCAGGCCCAACAACTCCGGCCCTACCGCAGGCGAAGGTTCCCACCTTACTACACGCGGAGACCCAAGGGCCTCGACCACAGTATTCCAACCCTCCTGTGCAAGGAGAAGTGATGGAGGGTGCTGACAGCCAGGGTGCAGGAGAACAAGGTAGACAAGTGAGACAGAATATGTATCAAGGTTATAGACCACGATTCCGCAGGGGCCCTCCTCCCCAAAGACAGTCTAGAGAGGACGGCAATGAAGAGGATAAGGAAAATCAAGGAGATGAGACCCAAGCTCAGCAGCCACCTCAACGTCGGTACCGTCGCAACTTCAATTACCGACGCAGACGCCCAGAAAACACTAAACTACAAGACACCAAAGAGACAAAAGCAGCCGATCCACCAGCTGAGAATTCGTCCGCTCCCGAGGCTGAGCAGGGCGGGGCTGAGTAAATGCGGGCTTAGCATCTCTACTATCATCCGGTTTAGTCATCAAGCAAGAAGAAACGAATAGGAAATTCCGGCAATAAGAAATGAACAGAAGACTGGAATTGAAGACCTTAAGTGCTTGCTTTTTGCCCGTTGACCAGATAACTAGAACTATCTGTATTATCTGTGCAGCATGGGGTTTTTATTATTTTTACCTAAAGACGTCTCTTTTTGGTAATGACAAACGTGTTTTTTAAAAAAGCCTGGTTTTTCTCAATACACCTTTAAAGGTTTTTAAATTGTTTCATATCTGGTCAAGTTGAGATTTTTAAGAACTTCATTTTTAACTTGTAATAAAAGTTTACAACTTGATTTTTTCAAAAAAGTCAACAAACTGCATGCAACTGTTAATAAAGGTCTTAAATAATTGTCCAAAAAAAAAAAGAAAGAAAGAAAGACAGCCTCTTTAATAAATGGTGCTGGAAGAACTCGCATTACACATGCCAAAGATTAAAACCGAACCCATATTTTTCAGCATGCACTAAGCTAAAATCAGAATGAATCAGAGATCTTAATATTAAAACAGAAACGTTAAATCTGCTGGAAGGTAGAGCAGGTAAAACTCTTGAAGACAGGTGTAGGCAAAGATTTTATGAACAGAACTATCACAAAAAATCAACAACTGGGATATCACCCTATTGAAAAGCTTTTTCACAGCAAGAGAAACCACCAATAGAGTGAAGAGACAACCCACAATGTGGGAGAAAATGTTTGCCAGCTGTACCTCAAAGGATTACTATCGAGAGCATATAAAAAACTAAAAAAAAATCTGTCCTCCCAGATTTAAAGACTCAATCCAAAAATGGTCACCTGAGATGAATACACACTTCTCAGATGAAGAAATATGTATTTTTTTAATTTTTTTTTTTTTTTTTTTTTTTTTTTTTGCAGCACAGGGGATTGAACTCATGACCTTGCACTTGCCGGGCAGGTGCTTAGACCGCTGAGCTAGATTCCCACCCCTAAATATGTATTTTTTAAATTTTTATTTCTATTTTTTTGTGGCACTGGGGATTGAACTCATGACCTCATGCTTGCCAGGCAGATGCTTCGGCCACTGAGCTAAATCCCCAGGCCTCAGATGAAGAAATTTGAACAGCAAATAAATATGCAAAAAAATGTTCGACATCATTGGTCATTTGAGAGATGCAAATTAAAACAACACTGAGATTCCACCTCACCCCCAGAAAGAATGGCATTATCAAGAAATCAAGCAATAACAAATGCTGGAGGGGCTTTGGGGAAAAAGGAACCCTTCACCATTGTTGGTGGGAGTGCAGACTGGTTCAACCACTGTGGATATCAGTGTGGAGATTCCTCAAAAAACTAGGACAAAAGGTCCCATTCCACCCAGTTATTCCCCTTCTGGGTATCTTCCCAAATGAATTAAAAACATCATACCACAGTGATATATGTGTGCCCATGTTTATAGCTGCACAGCAACATATGTGTGTTATAGGCTATAAATTTCCTAAAAATACTGGGCCACAATGAAAACAGTGAAACTTATCGTATAACTCCACTAACTGTATCGGCTTCCCCATTCTGGTTAAACTGTCTTAGAAACTGTGTCAGTATATAACCTATCACCATAGATGTTCCCTATTGATTGTTCTAGTTCCTGTGGATAACCCACCTTGATTATTCTGGGTCCGCAACTGAAATTGTGATCTTTCATA
>RJWT010055890.1:0-10099 GCA_004365215.1 Cuniculus paca
TGTGAATGCTTTAATTTCTTTTGGATTATCTACACAGGAATAGAATTACTGAGTCCAGTGGTAACTATATTTAACCACTTGAGGAAATGACATATTGCTTTCTAGCTGCTTCTTTTCCCAGTATGGGAGGGGTTGAACCTTTGCACTGGGTTACACCCTCAGGGTCTTCCTAAGTCATGAGGTTGCCCAGGCTGGCCTTGTACTTGCAATTCTGCATCAGCCTTCCAGAGTTCTGGGGTTGCAGGCCTGTATCACCACATGCAGTACGGGGTTTACTTCTGGACTCTCAATTCCATTCAACTTATGGGTCTAACTTGATGACACTGCTATCTGCACGACTTTTTAGCATGCAACATCTCAATCTCCCCCACTCTATTTTCATTATATTGTAACTGTTGCAATTATCTGTCCATGTGCACTTTTTCCACTGCTCAGGGACTCATCGGTTCTGCTATTCATCTTAGTCCTGGTGAGTGAGTGCAGTGATTTACACGTGGGCAGCAAGGGCTCAAATGAGCTGGATCCAGGGAAGAAGTGAGGCTGACTGCTGCCTGTGAATTTCACGCATACAGCTTATCTCCAACCCGCCTTGGAATAAAGGGTGGAAAGCGGGCTTTGGTAGATGATGACCAGTGCACGCTGAGGACACTGGGGGAAACGCGACAGTGTAGTTGGTCAGGAAAGTGTTTGCCCTTTGTTGTGGGGCAATGCGGGTTGCAATGTCCAGAGACGCTTGTTCTCTCTCTCTCTCTCTGTGCTGTCCCTCGGTGACCTTGACATGCCTTTCGTAAGATCTGGGAAGCCTGTAATGCCCTTTCCCTCTGGCACCACTGAGCTGTGTCCCCTGCCTCTGGAGCTGCCCCTGTGCTCACCACACTCCTAGCTCATGAGGCCTACGTGACACAGGACCCAGGGCACCCACCTATGCATGGGGCCTCTGAGCTGCTTCTCCAGAGCTGCTCTGTGTATCTGGCCAGGGAGCAGCGCCAGGCACTGTCGGGCTGGGGACACGGGGCACTTGTGTCTGCAGGAAAACAGCAGACACTGCGAAGACAGCCCCGGTGGTTTCCTGCCTGTCGGGGATGACAGCAGTGGTGGCTCTGCCTTGAATTCTTCAACGCATAAAATGGGATTTGAAATGTTTCTCTCCATTTCTTTCTTTTTTTTTTTTTGCGGCACCAGGGATTGAACTCACGACCTTGCGCTTGCCGGGCAGGCGCTTAGACCGCTGAGCTAGATCCCCAGCCCTGTTTTTTGAGACAGGGTCTCACTATGCCGTTCAGGCTGGCCTTGAGCTCACTTTGTAGCCCAGGCTGGTCTCGAACTCACAATGATCCGCCTGTCTCAGCCTCCCGAGTGCTGGGATTACAAGCGTGAGCCACCACGCCCGGCTGTTTCTCTCCATTTCAGTATCTTCCTCAGCAACTTTTCAGTTTTTGGTAAACAGCAAGTCTCTGCAGTTAAAGAACAATAACAACAGCACATAAAATATAAGGAGATCACATGAAGAGAATGCGCAGACCTCAAACGAGTCCTATTACCTGATCCATCACGCGGCTCCTCTTTTGAAAGAACCCATCAACTCCAGATGCCGGATCTTCTAACCATGGTGTGACCCCGCTCTCCAGATTCAGATGGCTTTGTCTCAGCTCATCCAGGGCTTTGGATTTAATTGTGAGTTGATTTTCTATGTCCTGGAATGGGAAGGGGAAAAGGTTTTCAACACACAATATGACAAAATGATAAGGTGCAGGAGACTGGAGTTTTCTCTTTTCAAGTAAAAAAAACAAATGTTGCTGGAGTACATAATTATAGTGTTACAGCAAAGACACTTGAATCATAATACAATCTTCATTTGATTTTATATTTTGTGGCTTTTTATTTTAGGAGATGCTAAGCAACAAGTTGTTTTCATTGTGATAGAGTAGAGAGAGTCCAGGACAGGGGTCCTTGCTGCACATCTGCCCTGGGCTGGCTGTTTACACAGGCCTAAGTCAGACCCCCCGAATCCCTGTCATCTGGCAAAGGGAGCTGACACCCTATGCTGTGTGTGATTTCGAGCCTCACTGAAACCACACACAAGAGGTGCTTGAAAAGCTGACATAAAGCGCCACAGAATGACAGGTAACAGAACTGGTGATTCGAACAACAGCTCTAGCATCCTTCTGCACCTCTCACTAATTCGCTCATAAAGGCAACTCCAGCTCACTCCACTCTTCACACACACATTTCCCAGAAACCCGCAGGAGCCCGCGCCTGGAAAGGAGCCCATGGGCCAGCAATCTGAAGACAGGAAGGGCGAGGAGTGCAGCTTAAGTGCCCTTCTGGGGCCGGGTGGGATCAGACCCGGGAAACACTGACACTTCTCCTTAATGATTGTGTCATGCTAGAGATCGAACCCAAGGCCTTGAGCCTACTGAACACACATGCTGCCACTAAGCTTTTACGAAAAGTGTTCAAGAATTAGCGAGTTACAGAATACTTGTGCTCACTTCTGTTACACCACTCAGATCTCTGCACATGCGTGTGCCAATGTGTGGCCTCCCTCTGATGACCCTTTGCTCAAGTTTTCTCTCTTGAAGACCCTTTAAAAAACAACAACAACAACAAAAAAAACCAAAACAGGGCTGGGGATTTATCCCAGCGGTTCAAGCACTTGCCTGGTAAGTGCAAGGTCATGAGTTCAATCCCTGGTACCAACAATAAATAAATAAATAAATAAGAAATAGAAAAAAGAAAAAAGAAAAAAGAAATTCTGCTTCTAAAAAACGCCACTTGGGGTCCGCGAGCAAAGAAGGCGAGCGCCTCGTGGGTGGGCGCTGCTGGGCAGGCGGCCCCATCCAGGTGCTGGTGCTGGACGAGCCCCTTGCATTGACCTTACAGGGTGCTACCAACATCTGTGCCCCACAAAACTGTCACCTTCCAGAGAGCTTCAGGGCACTCGTGAAATACTGACGTCACAAACTTGAAAGCAGTAAACATCAGGAATCTTCTGGATGAAAGAGTGGAGAAGAGAGGGAATGAATCCTGTTCCTTAAGGAACCTAAGGCTACAGCTGGGGGTAGGACTGGGTGGCCAACGATGGAGAGAGAGAGAGAGAGGAAGCAGCCACCATGTGTCCCTCTGCCCCTCTGAATGCAGGGCCACGCGAGCATGACTGGAAGACTGTTTGCTGCGATGGCAGCCTCACAGGAGCATGCCATCCAGCGACAGCTCACTTGCTGCAAGTTTCTCAGGCTCTCTCTTCAGGGCTGGGTTGGGAAAGCGCCCAGCAGGCAAACCGCTCTGCAGCAGCCTCTGCCAGCATGTGCCTCTGTTCCTGCGACAGCCTTGCATCTGACCGCCTCACCCACCATCCTTTCCCACCAATCGGGTTTGCAGGTGGCGATGGGGACAGCAGGCTGCGGATGAGCCAGATCCCTGAGAACCCGGTCTAGAAGATGCGTGAGTGGACAGACGAGAGGGTGGCCAGCCTGTGACATGAAGGGACACACGGATGGCTAGTGACACCCAGCTAGGAATTTACGCCATCTCTGCCATGTTTACAGCCTTCTATGAAGATGCAGCGAAGAAAGCAAAATGCACGTTAAAATGAGAGCAACGAGCTAGTGCAAAGCACCGGGGTGGGCACAGAAAGGTGCGTCGAGATAGCTGGGGAGTGCGAGGTGCAGGAGGAAAGGGTGCTTTGCCTGCGTTCTGATGTCACCGCAGGCCTGTGTGCAGCAGTGGCAGGAGGGGGAGAGCTGCTGAGGGTTCTGTGACTGTACAAGGGCCAGTGTTGCTGAGGGCTCCAGGTGGGGACAGAGAGAGGAGGCTGCTCAAACCCACCTGCAAATTACACGTGTGGGTTAGTGAAACCCAGTGCACCCAGGACAACCAGATAGGCACACTCTCGGGCGGTCAGCACGCTCTGAAATTTGGAAGCCCACATTCCGGGGCGGGGGTGGGGGTGGGGCTACCATGGTGCTTCTGAGACCTGTGCCTCAATCACTGTGCCAGTGACCATAGCAAATGTTAGAAAAAACAAATGATTGGTAAAATTAAGAATTTATTAAAAGGCATGCTTTCTCACTGGTAAAAATCACATACATCCAAGATAGGTGGACTGGCCAAACTACAGTGGAATTAGTTCTCACCCTTACTGAGCAGGATGTAGGGAGCGGGCATAGTTGTTGCCTATACCCTGGGTGATAATCCCTATGACAAGTCTGTATGTTTTGGTTTTTTTCCTGGCACTGAAGATTGAATCCAGGATCTTTGCATTGAGCTGCATTTCAGCTCTTTTTATTTACTTATTCATTTTGAGACAAGGTCTCACTAAGACACTGAATTACCCAGACTGGCCTCCAACTTGTGATTCTCCTGCCTCAGCCTCCCAGAGAGCTAGGATTATAGGCTTGCACCACCATGCCTGGCTCCTGGTGTGGTTTTGCACCCAGTCTAACTTCTGAAAACTTTGGTTGCCTAATGTGAGCACAAAGATAGCGGACTCTGCTTCCAGAACACGGACACATCTGCCCTGGGCGAGCCTCTCATGCACAGCATTGATAGTGGGCCAAAAGGCAGAGTGCACTGGGCTTCGCTGAGCTCACAATTGATGCACTGTCTCAGCTGTTTGCTGGTAAGTTTCCACGGATGGCAGACCTTTATCTGTTTCCTTTTCCCACCAGCATGGAGATCAAACCCAGGGTTTTGTGCGTGTGCCACTGTGCCCGGCTCTGGGATCTGCTTAATCACAACTTGACGGGGCAGGTGGGGAGCTGACCTAACCCAACTCAAACACATCTGACGGCTCGCATTTACCAAAACAAAGCGAAAGGCAGCAAAGTACAGACTCGCTTAGGCCACACAGTGATAGGCTGTCATGGCCCGTCTGCAATTTGCAGGTAAGGGGAGGTCGCGGAGGGCCCAGTACACCATTGTAAAACACTTGACCTTCACTCTGTGGGCAAAGTGGAGACACTGAAGGATTTTCCAAGGGGCCCTGCTGCAACCTTATGCGCTTCAGAAGTGTCACTCCAAGGCAGCGTAAGGCAAATGAGAGGGAAGAGGTCAGGGGCGAGAGGCAGCAGGGCAGGCCTGTGCCCAGGGGACACAGAGCAACGGAGAGGCACGAAAGCTGCCTCTGAAGAGGACGTCACCATGGAGCTGAGGAACTCAGTTTCCTCGTGGGAAGGACGCTGTCACCAGGTGGCTCTAAGAAGGCTAAGTGGAAATGGACATGGGGAGCTGGGGACAGGACACGACCATCACAAAGCCCTATGAGGGCATCATGAGTTGCTCTCATTTTATGTCCAGTGCTATCCGGTAGGTGTCTCAGCAGAACCAAGGCCTGATTCGGTTTCCCAGCTCTGACGACAGCCTGGCTGGGAAGGAGGGAGCAGCCCCCTGGGCAGTGCTGAGGGAGGACCAGGCCCTGCCAGGAGGGGCTGTCTCAAGGGCCACAGGACCTGACAGATAGACCACAACCTCATGCCCAAATGCTCCAGGACTGGGCAAAGTAATAAAGAACACAAAAATCAGAAAGCACCTAAATCAAAATTCTCTGTGAATATTTTACCCGTTTGGAAAGAAGTAGTACTCAGCAGCAATGACCAGGAAAATACCTTCTGCTCATGACATAAAACAGTACTCTGCAATTGTGCAAAACACAGGGATGACGATCTGTAAGGAGCCAAGTACGGTGATATCTTTTTCACAAGATGCCAGTGCCACACAGCCCGGGTGTGCAGTCGTGGCTCCACCTGGGTTTGTGCGTGGATGCCCCTTGGTGTGGAAGGATTCTCTGTGTGACACAACCACCCAAGGATGCCTCTCTCAGGATGCAATCCTGTCGCTAAGCAACACACGGCTGGGGTGCAGGTTGGGGGGACACACTCTCCAGACATGCAAGCCCCTTGCCTTCTCAGGGTGGTGTGGGGACCTTGCAGCCCAACTTCTCAGTGGGGGACGGGACCCTGCCCACGCCTCACCTGACAGTCCAGGAGCAGCTTCTCAATGGAGAGCACGCTGGCAGGTTTCTGCAAAGTTTTCAGTCTCTCTTCCTGGGCCTCCAACCAGTTGTTCAAGATCTGTATTTTGTTTTCATGCTCAGTGATGCTTTCCAAAAGTTGTTCTAAATGTTGTATCTATAAGTGGTAAATAAAAATACGATGAAAAAAATGTCTTATGTCGAACTCCAATACTTGAAAAATGTAAATGGCATTTTGAAAAGTTTTTTCTTTCCAAATTTCTAATATTTTACATAAAATAAACTGGCAAGTTTGGATTAAAGATTAATTAAGCTAGCAAATAGAATTTAAATTTTTCTTTTAAAAAAATTCACATTATAAGTAAAAGCTAATCTACTCAGACAGTTGGCTATTTGGAGTTTCATAACAGCTTTACAAAACTAAAATTATGTTGCTAACCTTCAAAATGTTTTCACTGTATCCTCCATTAAAACAGGAGCAACTGGAGGAAATTCTATCCTCAGATTCGCTTTGTTGGAGTTACTTAAAATTTTCTATCAATATTAACAATCTCACAAATTGTCCATCAATATAATAATCAGCTTTTAATCCTGTGATTCTTCTCACATCTGATGCCATTTTTATTAGTTAATAGTCACAGTATAAATTATAAAGTTTTCCAATATGCTGTAAGCATTTCTTGTCATCACATATGCTGATATTCATTATAAAAGACTGCCCAATAGCTTATCAAATGGACACAGAATCATTTTTTTGTTTTGTTTTGAGACAGGTTCCTGCTATGTAATTCATGCCAGCCTTGAACTCACTATGTAGCCCAGACTGACCTCAAACTTGTGGCAATTATCCTGCCTCACTCTCCCAAGTTCTGGGATTACAGGTGTGCACCACCATGCCCAGCTGGACACAGTATCATTTAATTATTCCCCTAATGTTGAAAATTAAGGTATTGTACATTTTTATAAGTATAAATACTGTCAAATACTTTATGGACACATTTTCATTTTGGAAGGGTTGCCTCCTTTAAAATAAATATCTGGGCTGGGGATATAGCTCAGCAGCACAGCACCTGCCTGGTAAGCGCAAGGTCCTGAGTTCAATTCTCAGTATCAAAAAAAAAAAAAAAAAAAAAAAACACTAACAGCTGATTGCAGGGTTGAGATAAGATGATCTGCATGGTTTAAATTCTGCCAGTGATTTGCAAAAGAGTATTTAAACCACTACAATAGTAGCAACACGATAACTGTGAGCTATCTGGGATACCTCTGCTCTTGTTACTTGTCCATCCGTAGAGTTGGATCTTAATTGCACAAATCTATTTGTATGCATTTTTTACACAGAAAAGAGATCAACAGTTTTTACGTATAAATACATAAATGTTTTTTACAGTAGTAAGTTTTCTTCATCATTCCTGAGGTCACAAAGTGAAAAATCTACCAGAAAGTCACTCGCATTTTCCTTTCTTTTCATGGTCCTTTCAAGGCTGAAATAGCTTTGCCTCTTTTGAACATGGGCTCTCACAGAAAATGTCAAAAGCTCTTTTTAGATCCCTGACATAATACTCGACATCTTCTTAAATAAAATTTCTCTTCTTCACTTGCCTAAGTCAATTTTCCACTAAGACATCTCAAGAGATGTAGGAATTATAGTCATACTCTGTTTTTGCATCCGTGGAAGATGCTGAAACACAGGGCTTAGAAAGTGGCAATGGTTGTGGATCAACTATCTGGACATCCTGTTTTAGTGTTTTGGGAAGTGGTGTTTTGCAAAGTTCAAACCAAGGTGGCCCGGAGCCCACCTTTCGATTCAGGGTCCCGTGGACTCGGTGCCACTGACGGTTCATCTCGCCCAGGTGCTCTGCAAACTCTGTCCTTTCATAGCGCTTGCTTTCTACATCACAGGTGCTTAACTGGAGCAGTGACTGGTTAACGAAGTCAACTATCCACTGCTTGTAGTCCATTTCCATTCTAAACTCCTAGAACACAGACAGGCAAAATTAAACACGCAAAGCCTGAAAGGTTTTCCCTTGGCTGTCCTCTAGGGGGCGCCCCACTCCCACCTGTTAACCCTGGGACCATTGAGGTGTCACCTTCCAGCCCCTCCAAACCCCATCAAGAGGCTGCTTTATGGGAGTGACAGTCTTCTTGTGAATGACACATTCCTGGGAACACAGAGACTAGATGTTTTGAAACAGAGGGGTCCCAAGGGACCCTTGTGTACGGCGGCTGCAGTCGGTGAGGGACATCAGAACCCTGATTCTGACAGATGGTTCTTGTGAGAGGCTGCCTGAGACCAATGCTGGGTTCTGGGCCACCCTGAGACTTATGGGGACAACAGGATGGGAAAAAAGAAGTAGGAAACCCAGGACACTCTAAGGAACTCTGCCAATTTAGGCAGCTTCTGCTGGCAGAGGTCCTAGGCCTCCCCAGGCCGTCTGGACAGTCTGGAGTGCCACAGCAACCCTAAGCCACCCAGCACTGTCGAGACTGCCACCTGCTGAGTTCTGTCCAGGAATGCTGGAGGACCTCCTATGGAGAGGCCCAAGGGAACCAGGCGGTACGTGCTAGGTTACTAGAACCCAGGTGTCCCTTCTGAAGACTAGGAAGGGATGGTCTAGAAAAATACCTCCTGCTACTACCGCACTTGGAGATTAAGGCATTCATCTTCGGCCTGTCAGAGATGAGCTCCGCCATCAGGCACGGGTTTGAAAGCAATGGTTGGGCTCGTCCTTCCTCTCTGTCCGGCTCACAATAAATGCCTGTGTGTGCCTTGTTCAGTGTTAATTAAAATTACTAGAAATTAAAATTCATGGAGAAGGCCACAGTCATACTGCTTGTATAAGGGTATCAGCTGTTTCTTCCTTATTCTCAAAGAACATTTATTAACATCTGTTGGAGGTGAGCCACTGGGCTATTTTTGGGGAGATGAAGATTGGCCCCAATTTTTAAAAAGCTCTGTCAAGGTGGGGAGACAGCTGAGCAAACAAATGATTATGATACTGGGTGACAGAAACTAGCAAGGATATCATGGCAACATCCTGTCGAGCAGTCAGCTAATCCTGCTGGAAGAACTGGGGTGAGTTTGCCGATGAGGAGGACTCCAGGGGACCCTTGAAGGATGCTAAGGGGGACTTCACAGCTGACAGTGGCAGTGATACTGCAGCAGGCGTGATCAGGGGTGGAAGAGCTGCAGAAGCAGGCAAGGGACCCACAGCCATCCAGCCAGTGCAGAGTTTACACGGGGGACAGAGCTGGGGAGGGAGGGACCCTGGGCTCATGGCAAGCTTGGACTGTCCTGTGAGGTGGGAGTAGAGATGGAATAAAAGCAAGGCAACTAATTCATGTCTCTAGAATTGTCCCCCAAGCCATGCCCTACCCCCACAATTAGATTTTCTATATGCCACAGGTCTCTTGGTCCAGCATTTCCCCTCCTCGTTCGTGATATGCCTTCCTATTTAATAAAAACACTTCAGTTCGTATCATTACCTTAAGCTTCTGAAGAAGCCTTTTCACTTGAGATGCAGAACTTGGGGAGCGCACAGTATCTTCATCTGCCATTTGATGTTCCACACCGTCCATCCAGCTAATCATTTCTGTGATTGCTTTACGAGATGGCAATTTCTCCATCTGAAGCTGCAAGGACAAAATGATTTTCATTTAATTACCTACAGCTAACAAAAATGAATCAGGGCATCGAGAAAGATGATATCTGGCTTGATAAGAGGTCTTGCTACATAATTATGCAGGTTACTCACAAAAACAAACCCAGAATTCAAGCTTAGAATAAATGACCTCAAAACAATGATAAAGACCTTCATATAAACTAAGACAGTGGCACAGATAAACCGAGAAATAAAGTAATTAAGCCTAATTTCTCTCTTAAGAAATACCTCATTGGAAGAGAGTCCAGTAATTAAGACCCATATTCAGTGGTGCCAGGGAAAAATAGGTAGTGTCAATGAAAATTATTGAGTCAGAAAAATAATTTTAAAAGAGTTGTGAGCTAACAAGTAAATGCTAATCAAATGCGGGGTCTTTTAACACTTACCTGGTGAAGCTTTTCTTGAATATCTGGAAGCTGAGTGATGAGCAGGGTCCATTTTTGTTCAAACTGTGCTAAAGCAGATC
>RJWT010055891.1:0-10122 GCA_004365215.1 Cuniculus paca
AAGATTCCCAGAACCTCCTTGGGGAGCATGCCTTTGCCATCCAGACCTCTGGGGAACACTATTCAATTTCAACTACAGCACATTCCTACATCACTGTCTGTTGTAAAGCCCTGTTCCCTTGTTTTGTCATCCTTAGAAGTGACATGTATCTATCTCATTCCTTTGGTTATTTCTGCCTCTCCCCACGAATGTAATTCCCCCAAGGACAAGGACTGTGGCCATATTGTTCACTGTTCACCCCCAATGCCTACAGCAGTGCACGTGGTACATGTCAAAGTTGTTAAACAAATGAATGAACTAGAAACTCTACAGGGATAGATAAATTAACACATGGAAGGCTGAATGTGTCTCAAAGTTTCATTAAAATATTTGCATTAAAATGTTTTCAAAAGATTTGCTCACAATTATTTATAGAATGCAATGTAAATATCAGATCGGTGGTCTTTTCTAATTCCAAGATTCCATTATTCAAATTAGCTCTGTCAGCTTTTGAGATATATATATACATATATATATATATACATATATATATATGTATATATACATATTTTGAGATATCTTTCCTATCCTGGGTAGCTAACTTTGGAACAGAGGCCAACATTTGTATGCAAATCCAACATTATCCTCATCTGTTTCTTAGAAATGTATTTGCTATCCAGAGGTAGGGAGACTAATCAGAAAATATGTGGCTTGAATGAGATTTGCCTAACCGAAGGTAATTTTTATTCTTAAGGTCAAACAGAAGTTACACGCTCCTCTTACTCTAGAAATGAAATTCTTTCCTTTTCAAACCTCTTATCTTGGAAAGAGCAACTCACATGACTAAGACAAACATACATGTCTAAGAACATTGAAATTATTCTTCAGCAAATTAATATTAATAGTTTCTCCTTTTGGTATACATTGTAAATTTAATATACATGATCAGTGGGTTAGCAAAAATATATCCCTGAGTTGGGGATGTAGTTCACTGGTAGACTTCTTGCCTAGAAAGCACAAGGTTCTTGATTCAATCCCTAGCAGCATAGAAAAAAATTTCCTTGTTTTTGAAAACACTTTACTAGCTAAGAAATAAAGAAAAATATTGTCTGAATTGTCTAGATAGCATTTACGTATTCCTGATCAAAGGTAAGAGTAGCATACATTAGTGAAAACAGTGCCTCTTAAGTTTCATTCATTAGGTCCACTTCTCTTCACTAAACCCATGCGTGAAGTGTCAATAGAGAACTGTGAGGTTTATGTTTTACCACTTGCTGAGATTAAGCTAAGTTAACACTCAACTGGAAAGGTGCCAGGATACCCCTCTGGCAGGTTTTCTGCCACAAGCTTCCAAAAGGAATGAAATATTTCTTCCTCAAATATCATACCTGTGGAACTACCCCACCTACACTCAGATCTCTGACTAGAATTCCTGCACTGGAGAGTATCCTTAGGACTACATAGCAATAGGGTAGGGTGGAGGTGAAGCTACATCTCTTTTGGTATATTTGTAGGACACTTCAATCTTGTTGCACTGCAGAATATCCTTAGGACTATATAAAGGTAGGGTAGAATGGGGGTAAAGTTGACTCTTAAAAAATCAAAGAAGAAATGGGCATGGTAGAAAATACCTGTAATTCCAGCACTCAGGAGGCTGAAGCAGGAGTATTACTGTGAGTCCAAAGCCAGCCTGGGCTACATAGCAAGATCCTGTTTTAAAGAAAAAGAAAAGAAAAGAAAAAAGAAAAAAAGAAAAGAAAAAGAAACTGATTTAAAGCTAGAACTTATACCCTATGGTCAAGTTTCAAGAACCCTATAATGGACAATGGCTGACTCATCAACATCCACGCAACCCCTGATAAACAGTCCACGTTAATTTTAGTCACTCTATTTCTCTTTCAAAGTACAGTGACAGGAAAAATTCCTGGGGTGGCAGATGATAGAGCTGTGTTACCAAATTTGTCAACCCTGAGGTTTGCTCTACCTATTAGAGTTTGAATTGATAATAGATTTCCTTGGTGTTTACGGTGATTTGTGTCAGGGACTTTGTTCTGTACAGCAGGAAGCATCCTGACTCATACAGGTGCCCAGGAAGGGAGCCCTCTGCTATAATTTCAGTTCACTAGGAAGAGCCTCAGAGATTTTGTAAAAGTAAGTGCTCCAGGGATTGTCCTTCCTCAATCCTATGAGACTCAATGGCCTTTGTAGCTTTTTAGATAATGGAGACCTTAGCCTACCTTGACTAAGGCTTCTGAAGTCTCTCAGTGCTGTCATTATGTCTGCCTGTTATTCATGATAGGGACCACAGTTGAGTTTCTCCAGAGGTTCAAGGATCCTGTGAATGCCAACGTGGTCTCCACTTTAAACAAAAGTGTCTAGGGCTGGGGATCTAGCTCAGTGGCCTAAGCGCCTGCCTGGCAAGCGCAAGGTTGTGAGTTCAATCCCCGGTGCCACAAAAAAAAAAAGCGTCTAGCAGTTTTAGCGTCTGTACGTGGACAAGGCACTGGATTTTAGACTTTTTCTAACCTAAGTCTGAGGCTGGTGTATTGTTTATAGTTTCCTCCTTGCCCCCATAAACAAATCAAAATAGGGTTTCCCATCATGACTGAGATGCTTGGGTCTAGTCTGACGGGTGGAGCTGATTTTGATTTTAGTGAGACATCTTACAAAGCGTCTCATACTGACTTTGGGGACAGGGTGGAGAGAGGGGAGCTGGCCACACAGCAGACTTACTAAGGTTTAATCTGCATGCCTTCAGAATCCTGATGAATGAGTCAAGGTCAATTCAGAGAAAGCTCACGAATACCTGCCCCGAAGCACCATCATCAGACATATTCTGCTCAATATTCTTGTCAGGAAATAAAATGTAAACAGCAAGCTTTTTGTATCACTTACCAAGGGTGTGAAATGAAAAGAAAAGGAAAGCTGTTAATACGACAGATAACTGAAGCAAGAATCCAAAAATAATTCAACAATCTGGGCCAATTGTCAAAGAAATCGTTTTGTTTGTTTGTCTGTTTGTTTGTTGGCACTGGGGATTGAACTCACAGGTGCTCTACCACTGAGCCACATCTCTAATCCTTTTTACTGCTTTTATCTTGAGACAGAATCTTGTCGAGTTGCCTAAGTGGCACTCAAACTCGTGAGCCTCAGCCTCCCTAAGTGGTGTCTCAGCCTCAGTGCTGGAGTGCTGGAGTTACAGTGCTGGAGTTACAGGAATGCACTTCTGTGCATGGCTAGATACAAAGATGGTGATGATCATGTAAAAATTAAGAAGAAATTGAGTTATATAAATGGCAAAATAGGTGGCCATGTTCATATATTTGGTTGACTGTCACATGGAGTTAAAAATGAGATGCATTGTCTATGTCTCCATAAAGTAGAACTAGGATGAATTTCTTTTTTTTTTTTTTAGCTCAACAGTTAAGGGTTTCTTTCACACTTGGTGGTGAAGGACCTGAGTTACAAAAGAATTGCCTGGCTTAGTACATAGTGATAAGTTAGATTCCTGTGCTTCTTAATTTCAAACCTAAACCAAGTAGCTATAGTTTCATGTTATAGATAACATAGACATGAAACCTAAACTTTCTTCCTGGGGCCTTATTTATTACAGAAGCATGCAATCTTTGTGTTTTAATTGGATTATTTAAATGCTTTATACTTACTGTAATTATTGATATATTTGATTTTAAATCTACCAAATGATTATGTGACTTTATATTGGTTCTGCCTGTTCTAATCTCCATTCTTGCCCCTTTGGAGACATATATACATATACATATATTTGTCCAAAAGGGACAAATATATATGTATTTTTTCTAGCTCAACTTGCAATCCCTGTTGTCTAAGAAGCTGTATACCTTTAACCTTTTCCTTGGTGGTTGCCTTTGAGATTATAACTCGTAGTATCTGACTTGTCAAAATCTAATGCAAACTGACACTTTTACCTGTTCCAGTATGACAGGCGGTTTTTAGAGCACTGTAACTTCACGTACCTCCCTCCCAAATTATATAAAATTATGATTTTAAATTTAATGCTTGAATATTTTGAACTGCACAAGACTTTTTTTTAATATGGCACTTAATAATTTAAATTTAACTGCTGTGGCCTAAAGGTGTCCTCCAACTTATGTTTTAGACAATGAATTAAAGTGGATTCTGAATTCATCCCTGTTAGTTGGGGCCTTTAGGGAGGCACTGGGGTCATGGGTGAGGATTAAGGGTGCTATAAGAGAGGTCATGGACTGGCTTAGCTCTCTTTAGCCCTTCTGCCTTGCACTGTGTGAGGACTCAGCAAGTCCAGGCCAACAGCTAACACTTTGACCTTAGCAGGAGTAGCTATTCCAATTGCAGACAAAGTGGATTTCAAGCCAAGACTGACCAGAAGAGAGAAAGAAGGAAGTAATTCAAGAGGAAGTGATAATAATCACAAATAAGTGTGCACCAAATATCAGTGTACCCAAGTATGTAAAACATTCTTGGATATGAAAAATCAGATAAGCACCAATACAATTGTAATGAGGGATCTCAATACCTCACTGTCACAAATAGACAGATCAACTAGACAAAAAGCAACAAAGAAATATTAGAGATGAACCAAACCTTTGAACAAATGGACTTAGTAGCTATCTACAGTGTTCCACCCTGCAACAGACTACACATTCTTCTCAGCAGCCTATGAGATTTTACCCAAAACAGATCACATACTGGCTCATAGAACATGTTTAAGTAAAGGTAAAACAACTGAAACTATCCCATGTATATTATTAAATCATACTGCAATGAAATTGGAAATCAATGGCAAAAGAAACCTCAAAACTACGTAAACACATGGAAATTAAATATCACACTCTTGAACAACTCATGAGTTATAGATAAAATTTTTTAAAAATTAGACAATTTCTACAACTACACTATAATGCCAATACAAACACTAGAACTTATGGGATGCAATGAAACCACTCTTACAAAAAAATTTATAGCAGTGTATTCCAAAATAAAAAAACAGAGTGAGCTCAAATAAATAACCTAATGTTGAACCTCAGGCTTCTAGGAAAAAAAAAAAAACAAGTCAAACTCAAGCTCATTTGAGGAAGGAAATTATAAAGATTAGAGCTGAAATTCATGCAACTGAGACTAAGAAAACAATACAAAGAATCAATTAATTGAAGAGTTGATTCTTTGAAAAGTTAAATAAAATCTATAAACCCTTAACCAAATTTATTTAAAAAGGAAAAGACTCAAATTCATGCAAGTATGAATAAAAAGGGCAAAATCACAATTAGTCCTGCAGAAATCCAGAAGATTGTCAATACCTATCTTGAGAATCTATATTCTAATAAGATAGAAAACTCAGTCAAAATGAACAGATTCCTACATACACATGAATTCCCAAAGCTCTGTCAAGAAAATATAAAATTAACCTAGTACTGGTCAGTGAAGTTGAATGAGTAATTTAAAAATTACCAACAAAGAAAAGCTCAAGTCCTGATGGATCCACTGCTGAATTCTACAGGAACTTTAGGGAAAAACTAATGCCACTATTGCTCAAACTCTTTAATGAAATTGAAAGGGAAACAATACTCCCAAACACTTTTGTTTCCCTTCTGTTTAATTGCTTGCCTCGCCTATTGGGATCCATTCGCTTTGCTTCTGTGTTTTCTACTTTTCTATTTTTTTAAATTTGTTTTCTGCATTGATGTTTGTAAATTGCTTATCGTAGGTAGCTTTGTGACTATCACTGAGTAACAAATCTTTAGGAAATAATTACTTTTCAGAAATGTCTTCTTCAAGTAGCTCACTTTTGGCTTGTGAGTCTGTCCCAAGACCTTGCCTCTTCAATTTGTTAGGGATTAAAGGTTGGTGTCTGTTTGGCCTAGCACCCAATTCCTTTGATACTGGACTATGGTATTGTTTATGATCCCCAAACAATCTCATTGGGCTAGAAGGAAGAACAACTCATTACGACAACTATGTCACTTTGACTAAAGTAGTATCATCAGTAGAAACAATAAGATCAAGCACAGTGCAGAAAAAACTGTGATAACAAACTGTGACAACTGCTAATAAACGGTGGTAACTGTTATCAAACTATGATAACTATTAATTTACCACCTTTAACCAAGGTGCAAGTTTATAGTATAATAATTTTTAGTAATGTAACAAAATCTAAAACAAATTAGAAAATTATATACAGTAAATATCCATTCAATAGAGCAATTTTACCCTCAGGGGAGAACATTTAAAAGGGATAAGAGGAAAAATAGATAAATTAAAGAAGAGAAAGTTAATAAAAGCAAGGCTGAAGGAAAAATGATTACCTAAATTTTGGCAAACTAGTGAAGACAAGAAAGAAAAAAAGAAACAATGAAACAAAGCAAACTAAAAACAGTGTTCACACTCATGAAAAAAGAAAAACAATCACAAAAAAAGCCAAGGGGAAAAAAGATTTTCCTGTGCTTTCAAGTCTGTGGTTATCTTCTGATGTCTACAGTTTGTGATAGTGTATAATGTGTGATAGTAATGTTGGTGATAGTGCGTAATGCAGGTCTCTGCTGTCACTGGTAGACAAGAGGAAGCAAACGGAGCGTGGATTCATTCTGGAGGATCCCAATAGGTCGGCAGTAGAATTAGCGTGGGGAGATGAATATCCTAGCAAGCCTGTGGTAGGAATAGGGTGGGGTGCTGATTCTGGTGCTTTCAACTCCACAGAAGTTCAGGCTGATCATGGCCTCTGGTTGTGGGGTGGGCGTGAGTTATTCAGTCTACAACTCTCTGGGCATCTGGCCAGCCTGATCTTGGCTCCCTGACCCTAAGTGTCTCCCATGATTATCTCTTACCCAATCACTGTGGGACTTCATGACTGGGACCCCTGAGATGAAGCCAACCTATGGCTGCTCCAAGTCCCAGGTGCTATAGGCCTTTCCCTAAAATGTTGTCACACCAGGCACCATCTCCAGGTAATGTGGCAGAAATTGGAACTGGAGTCACTCATTAGCTGTTGTAGCACACAGCTCCCACTGGTGCATCTCTCCCTGGAGGCCTCTGGTATCATGGGTTTTCACTGTGTGTCTGCAGATTTAGTCTCCCTCTCATACTGTGAGCTTGTAGCCTGGGAGAAAGTACAGTTTGTCGCCTCCTTTTTCTGCACCATGGTCTGTCTCTTTACCTCTCTGTGAGCTCTACTTTCTCTTCAGATCCTTCCTGGGCCCACAAGATCCACCTCCCTCCCGCTTCTCTTTCCCAAGTTGGCATTTTATCATGTCTGGATTTCAAATCTTAGAGGGGTTCCATTGCCTTCATTAAAAAAAAATAGACTCTTGATAAATTTCAAGAACTGAAATCAATTAGCCAAAAAGAAGCTTGTGGAGATTGAGTTTATTTGCAGAAATAGAGAAAAGACCAACAAAGATATTACCTACTAAGAGTGAAAGCAGGACATTCCTCTTTCTCTTTTTGTCTCCCACTTTTTTTTTTTTGGTATCAAACTGAAATCTACATGAGATTTATAAACCACTTTAAATTTCAAATTTTTCTTTTAAATACAAATGTGCATTTTCAGTCTTACACAGGAAAGGTAATACATTTATTTAATGCCAGAATGTATATATATTTTCAGTATACCACTGTTAGTTTTTTCATATTTCACAATATTGTTAATATGCCTTATACAAGTTTTGCCCTACATTTCCTAAGTCTACCAGTCTGCGTAAGTCTACCCTATCTTTTACACTGTGGAAATCTAGCAGCTTATTTTTATGTGAGTACACAAATCCTAGATATGTTCTAATGAACAAGACTATCAGTGTCAAATCTAAAAGAGGACACGTGCTCCTCTTTTGTTGACTAAAGTGGAATCTATAGTTAAGGACCATCGTCAAGAATTTCCAAAAGGTTGTTCCAGAGGGCAGCAAGCAGATTATAGAAATCAAGCTAAGGTATTCTCAACTTTTCCAAAAGGCCATTTTGGTCTTCAATTTCTGAATACAGTATAAAACTCCAAATAATGAAAGTTTGCTATTCTGTTCTTCCAAGCTACCATGTTTCGTTTATGGCATAGAAGTGGTGAATCCTTTCATATGGAATGTTGGCGCATGTGACTTGTGTTAGAAACACTCTAACATAAAAGGGAACAGACAGTTTCGCACCCAAATGGGGTTACTTTTGTGTGCCTAGGGAGCTACTGTTAATAATTATGCTGGGGTAAGTGTAGGGTGACAGTGTACTGTGTAAACTTGAATGAGGCTCACTTTATAAGGTGAGAGAGAAATGGACCAAATACATGGAAGATATGGGCAGGCGTAAATTCCATAGTTCAGCATTGAAATCAAGGTAAAATGAATCAACCCTCTAGATTCACTTGTTTTTAATTTCTTATTCTTAGTAGACTTTACAATTCTGATTTTGCAACTATTTCAAAGAAAACAAGAGACACTATGGTAACCACTGTTGATTTCCTGTTGTCTTGTTTTGAAGTCCTATATGGCTTGCATTGTTCTGTTCTGATCTGTTTGGTTCTGTTTTATTTTGTTTTAGTCTCTTTAAAATAAAAAAAAAATTCTGATTTTGGAGGTCACACAAGTGAGCGATATATCAGTCTCATACTAGTTTTGCTGTAGATAACACTTGTGACATGTGGGTTATTGTTGCCTAGGACATTTTTCTGGGAAATGAAGAAGAGTTTTTTTGAAACCATCATCCTTCACTTGGGCTTCTGCAGGTATCCCATGGGTGCCATTTGACATCAGAGGGTCAACAACCCCAACCGTGGCTCATGCTAATACCACCACTTGCTAAACATTGTTCTATGAGGAGCCATGACATTTGATTCTATGTGCACAGACTTCTAATCACATCACCTCCAATTACCTTTCTTACCTTTTAAATCGCCTTGCTCCTTTATCTCATAAAAAAACCATAAACTTTATATTCTGGGACATAGATTTAAAACGTGAGTCTCTACCTCCATGCCAGGCCACCTCATAAATAAATTATTTCTCTTTGCTTTTCTATATAAATTCAGAAGTAATCTTGTCTATATCAACAAGACAAATTTCTGGGACTCTGTTAAAAATTGTTTTTTGAAAGTCAAAAACTAAAACTATTTCAA
The DNA here is from genome assembly GCA_004365215.1 of Cuniculus paca. NCBI lineage: Eukaryota > Metazoa > Chordata > Mammalia > Rodentia > Cuniculidae > Cuniculus > Cuniculus paca. The sequence continues at coordinate 9,089 of RJWT010055891.1, forward strand.
TTTGGCTGTTTACATAGAAAAATACCAAAGAATCTACAAAAATATTTTAAGAACTAATAAAATGACTTTAGCAAGGTTTCAGAACATAAGATGAACAAGTAAACATAAGTCATACTTTATATACTTGCAATGAACATATAAATACAAAATTAATAACACAATACCATTTGTAACTTCTTTCAAAAACAGTAAATATTTAAAAGTAAATATAAAAAATGTACAGGATTTTCATGATGAAAGTTATACAATACTAATAAAAGAAATTAAAGAAGATCTTAACTATTGAGAGACATACTATGTTCAAATATTGAAAGAGTCAACATATAGATATCACTTCTTCCAAAATTAATGTATGTTTTTAACACAATTTCTAGCAAAATCGCAGAAAATGGTTTGTACACACTGACAAGATTATTTCACAATTTACATAGTAAGGCAAAGAAACTAGAATATCTAAAACAATTTTGAGAAATGAGAGGAATCAGTCTACTGTGTTTCAAGGCTTATACAGATGTAGAATCAAGACTGTATAATTTTAGAACGAGACAAACAGAATAAGTACTCCAGAAACAGGTCTATCTAAATGTGCTCAAATGATCAAATTACTTGAAAAGTACAAAAACAATTCAATGAATAAATAATAGTCTTTTATGATAAGTGGTGCTGGAGCTATTGGACATTTGCTGTCAAACAATAAACAAAATTCTGATCTAAATTACATACTTTATTAAAAATGAATTTCAATACATACTTAAATATAAATTTAAAAATTATAAAGCTTTTGGGGAAAAATTTTTGGTATTTTTCAGACTTGACACTAAGAATATAATCCAAAAAAGAAAAAAATCTAAATTAAATTTCATCAAAATTTAAAACTTTTACTCCTTGAACAGTCCTGATGAGAAGATGAAGAAATAGTGAGGCATGGTGGTTCAAGCCTATTATCCCAGCACTTGGGAGGCTGAGGCAGAGAAACACCACAAGTTCAAGGCCAGCCTGGACTTCATAGTGAGACCTTGTCTCAAAAAAAAAAA
>RJWT010055892.1:0-10100 GCA_004365215.1 Cuniculus paca
CTGCCTCAAAATTAAAAATAGAAAGGGCTGGAGATGTGTGTCGCTCAGTGCGAAAAGGTCTTGGATTCAGTCCCCCGTGATGCAAAAGCAAAACAAACGACAAACGAACACCTCCTCCAAGCTTGCCCTTGGGAAGTCTGCGGTCCAGTGCAGGAGTTGGAAGCTGAAACCCCACGGGCTCTGGCGATGCTGAGGATGCCGGAGAGCTCGGGATGCAGGTGTTCAGGGTGGGTCAGAGGAGCTGGATGCATCGAGAGAGGCTGGAAGGGCTGGTGGAGTAAGGGGAATCTGAGGTGAGTGCCGGGGAGAGGCAGGCTTCACAGAGAAAGGCTATGTCAGGTGCCCAGCCGAGCAGGTCCGTCCCCTGTGTACTCTGGGTCCACTCACAGCAGGGACCCATGTGTGTTTTGCAACTGAATAACACATAGATACAGACATGAGTTAACTGAAAATAGGACAGGGGCAGAGGAAGTAGAAGCAAGAAAAAGAACAGAAGCTCAAGGGTGAGAGATGCTGTCCTGGGAAGTAGCCACCTCGGCAAGGGAGAGTACCATTCTGCCCTGGGTCTCCCTGGATCCCAACCTGTGGTAGTGACCAAGTCAGGTGCAAAGCTCTCCTTCTCTGCTGTTTAGGGAATGAAGCATCACAAAAGGCTTTTTCCTCTTCCAGGGGCCAGGTTTCTCTGTATAGGATTGGGAAACTGCATTGGGCTCACCAAGGAGAGAGGAGTTTGCTTTTTGTGTATTCTACACAACTGGAAAAACTGACCGAATGGCACTTTGGGACCAATCTAGAACTCCTTGCAGAGAGAAGATACTGCATCTATTTCTAGTTTCCTCCACAGCCATGGTGGAATCACCCCACATGCTCTTTGGTGGCTAATGAATGACTAATTTATATTTCATAAGGTAAACTCTCAGCGTTTCCTTTATGTAAAGACAATAGACTCTGCACAGCTACCTTTGCGGAACCTAAAAGACGTCACTGCTTGGGGGCAAATGGAATACGCAATAAATAATGTAGCACCAAAGCTCTCTCCGTTCTATTTACAGCAAGTTAGAATTCATCTTTGCGGCGAAGGCAAAGCAGCACTTAACACCAAGTGTATCCTTTCCAGGTAGCCTGATTCACATGGAAAGGCCTCCAACGATTCCAATGATATCCTTGTGCTTGGAAATTCTCCTGTCTTTGAAATCACCACATGCTTTCTTTTCCCCTGCCCCGGCTTCTGTTCTCTCCAGGCTAACCGAGTGGCGGCGATGGGTGAGCCTATTTTTGGGGGTTGTTGTGGGCATTTCTCACCTAAAGGGCTTCCCACAGAAGCGGTGGCTCTTCATTCTGTAGTTGTGGTGTTAGAGCTTTCAGAGCCCGTGAGCTCTCACCACTGTAACTCAATCCATGGGAGGGGAGGGCCCTCATTTCTACACATAGCATTGACTGTCTGACAGGCCCAGGCTGCTGTGACCATGAATCATGATCTCCTATCTTGAATGAATAGAGAAAGCCCTAGACTAACAGAGCACAGTTATGGGCGTGTCTATGGATGATTGATTGACGTGTAGGTCAGCAAACTGTAGGGGAAGATCCACACCAGATGTGGGCAGCACCACCCAATAGAATTGCAGCCTGGATGCAATAAAAAGGGAAAGAAAGAAGAAGGAGATGTCCCTGTTTTGAAGAGCTCCATTCTTCTTGAGAGGGCGCGTCCTTTGCTGCTGTTCCCTTTAGACATCTTCTTCAAGCTTTTAACACAGATTTGCACCAGCGACTCTTCAGCGAGCTTCCAGGCCTTTGACCCTGAACTGGTGCTGCATGCCTGATTCTTCTGGTTGTGCAGCTTCGGTGTTCTTGGGGTGAGCAGCTGCTGGATCCTCTGGCTCTCCAGAGTACAGATGCCCACAGTGGAGTCTCCTGCTTTATTCCTGTGAGCTTACCCATTAAATTCACTTGTGCAGTTCTACATCCATTTTTATTGATTCTGTACCTCCAGAGAATCCCAACTAATACAGCAGGCTTCAGCCTCTCTCCACATCCATGACTTAGAGACCTGCTACACTCTGTCTCCTCGTGGCTCGTAGAGGACGTGGTTTGTCTCAGAATTTTATACGTTGTTCTCCTAACAAAGCACTAGCCACTCGCCACACACTTGGAGACCTTGATATCGATTTTCATATTTTGATTGTCAAACATTCTCCACAAGGTAGGTACTTGTATGTTCTCTTTAACAGATGAAAAAAGCAAGGCTCAGAGAGGCAAATTAACTCTCTGAAGTCACCCAGCTAGTAATAGAGTCACGACTTAAATCCAGGTTGTGCAACAGAGTCTCTATAGCTTACCACTCTGGGGTTTATTATGCGTTTGTTTGTTTGCTTGTTTGTTGACAACTCTACTTAAGAAGGTATAGTGGAAACCTCACACAAGATGGGGTGTGTGCAGCGTGGTATGGCCATCGATGCATAGAAACTTCAATCCCGTGGAAATAAGCTGTTGCAGAGGAAACAGTCACGATGAACAGACAGCCTGCAGAAGGGCTGGCTTTATTTCAAGTGCAGCAATAGGCAGCTCAAGGGCATAGAAGCAGCGCCTTGGGTTTCTGTGTGGTTCTCTGTGGATGCAGCACTCATGAGTCACACAGCATTCATGGAGCATATTCAGGGACCAGAGACAAAGGGATAAACCTTGAGAACCTCACCAAGGGATAAACGGAAATGGAGTCTACTGGACAGGCCCTGGAGGAGTTTTATTCGACTATGTTTTAAATTTAAACACTAACACAACCTGCTCTGGCTGCTCCTGGTAAGGTAAGGCTCAAGGTCTTCTTGACAGGCTTCTCCTGGAAATCACTCAGCGTCTCATGGGTCTTAGGAAAGAAGGAAGCAGGGAGAAGACACCTTGGAATGGACAAGGAATGGAATTCTAAGCAGTGACTGGTGTTTACTGACTTTGATGATAGCTAACCCTTCCTCTGTCATAAGGAAGGTCAGCTTCTTACAGGAAATGCCAGACTATGATCATTTCCACTTAAGGGTTACATCCAAAACTCATGAATGTAAAGTAACTTGCTGGTTGGCAGCAAAAATGATCACAAGTTTGAATCCCACTGCCTGGGTATTATAATGAGACCCTGGCTTCCTTTTTGTTTCAAAAATCTTGTGACTATTAATTGACTGGATTAAGAAACACCCAGCAGATCAGTAGAGCACTGTTATGGGTGTGACTGTGGGTGTTTCCTGAAATGATTGGCATGTGGGCTAGCCAACAGAGGGGGAAGACCTGGCCTGATTGCGGGTTGCACCATCCAATGAGCTGTGGACCTGCATGGAGTAAAAAGGGAAAGGAGGAAAAGGTATGTGTTTTATTGGAAGCTCCACTCTGCTTGAACAGATTCATCTTTTGCTTCTGCTGTTACGTATAGATAGCGGACTCCAGTTTTCTCAGTTTTTCCCCTTGGACTCCTAGCAAGGACTCGACATGTTTGTAGCTCTTGTTTTGTAGCTTCCAGCTTCTTTTGCTGAGCAGATACTGAACTCGCCCGTTCTTCAGTGCACAGATAGCCATTGTGGACTCTCCTGCCTCTAACCCTGTATGTCTCCTTTATCTATCTATCTGTGTATCTATCTATCTCTTTCTGTCTACCTGTCTGTCATCTGTCTATCTGTCATCTATCATCTATTCTATTGATGCCCTTTCTCTGAAAAGCCCTAGCCAATACACTTGTTGAGTCATTCTCTTTTGGAAAGCTTTGGGAAATCTTCATCACTGGAGGAAACTGGAGAAAGAGTTAGGGCTGACTGTCTTCACATTTGGTTTCCATGACTGTGGCTTCCATATCCAACCCAGCAAGGCTGGGCTGCTGTGGATGCCATCTTCTCTCCTGCCTCAGAGAGGAAGAATTGCAGGGACTATTGTCTCCTTGGGTTTGTCTTTAACTTTTGCTTTTCGGACAAGAAGTTTACCTTGCTATCAGGTCCACGTTCTCTGGCTGTAAGATTTCCCATGGCTGGAAGCTCATGACTTAATTCAGAAGCAAAGAGGAGGCAAGGAGAAGCATGGGCTGATCTATCCCAGGTTGTCCCAGGAGGAGCCTGGCTTCCTGTGGAGATGCCGCCACCAAGATCTGGCCAGAGTCCCCTGGACCAAGATCTGCCAGGTCTTTGTGCCACCTGCAGCTGGACCCGCAGACCCCCCTGGACCTGAGCTCTGTCCTAGTAACCCAGGAGAGTCATGAAGACAGCTTTACCCTCAGTAACCTGACATCACCTCGCCCCTTGGTCATAGTGACAGGAGCCCACGTTCAAGTCTCCAATGTCCTATTTCCAGACTGACCACTTACTGGCCTCCCCTTGGGTTGTGATTCCAAGGACAAAGACAAGGGAGAACTCTCATTTTCCTTTTGAAAAGAGCATATTTTTGTCTTTTTCTTGCTAGTGTTCATGCTTGATGAGATGAAAAATCCGGAAAAGCTGCAAAATTGTGTTCTGCTCCAGCCCACATGGCAGGAAAATCCTCAGGGAAACAGGGAGGGGGGCAGGGGTGTTGGTTTATCCAGCCAGAGTGTAGCCATAGCATGGAAATTCATCAACTCATGCTCTTTGGCTAAAGATTTGGGACCCGATTGAGCAGATTTGGGAAGAGTCCTGGTGGTGGGTTACATTCTAGACAATGGGGTGATTCACCTTCCTTTTCTTGCTCAGTCAGAAACTCAGCCCAGCAGCAGAGCAGCATACCAAGCTCCCTAGCCACCAGAATCCTATGCACACAATCGCTGGCCTGGCAAGGTGACGCCTATGTAAGTTAGTCAAGAAATGTAGCCCACAGTCTCCACGGACAGGACAAGTGGTGAAATGCACTTTTACGAAGGCATTAATCAAGTTAGATATGGTGCCTGGACCCCCAGCACTCTGGGAGGCTGAGACAGGAGGCTTGCAGGCATGAGCCCATCCTGGACAATTTAAGCAACTTAGTGAGAACTTGACTCAAAATTAAAGAAAAGAAATAGAGAAAAAAGGGCTGGGGTTGAAGCTAAGTGCAAAGACCCTGGGTTCAATCCTCAGTATTGCCAATAATAATAATATGAAGAAGAAGGAGGAGGAGGAGGAGCAGGAGAGGAAAAAGAAGAAAAACGATAAAGTCACTAAACCAACTGTAACTTTGAAAGAATGGAACTCCCTTTGCTTTTAGATCTATTCCTAACACATCAGATTGAAACTGGATCCTACGAGATACTCAGCGATTATTCCTTGAATAAAAATATCGTGAATGAGGAGTTCCGCAGTGAGTGCTATGTTAAATGCCATTCTATAAATGTATTAACTTGTTAAAATATGAAGCCCAGTAGAATATAGGACATTTTGACACAGGGTACATAACAGTTGACAAATATAGCAGATCATTTGAATTCTGTCTTACTCTGTCCTCCATGTATCCATTCATTAGACTTTTATTTTGCTAATTACATGTTGCATACTGGACTTTGTAGTGGGGTAGTAATGATTAATTATCACCTCCCCATGCATGAGTCTCCATCCAAGAACACCATGCTCGATGAGAAAAAAGACAGTAGTAAGGTAATTGCAAAACCTAAAAGTGTGCACCTCTCTGTGTACACACACACACACACACATACACACACACGCCTGGCTATGTGGTTTAGAGTAGAGAATAATTCTGATGGGAATCTTGCGGGGTGAATTCTCAGGCAGCGAGTTTCTTGGGTTGAATCCTGAAGGATTTCTCTCCCAATGTCCTGCTGCAGTTCAGCCTGGGTTTGTGGGCCCTAGGCTGTCCCCTACTGTGATCTCCTGGGAGTGCCCAAATCAAGTGTAATTGATGTGGCTTTTGTTTTCCAGTCCCGGGGATTGATCCCAGACCCTTTGCACTGAGGCACATCCCTAGCCTTTGTTCATTTTTCATTTCTAGACAGTCTTGCTAAGTCATTAAATTGCCTGGGCTGGGCTCAACCTTGACACCCTTCTGCCTCAGCCGCACAGCCTGCTGAAGTGACAGGCTGATGCCACCATGCCCAGCTAACAGAGCAGGCCTGTGAGTCAGCGTGTCGTCTGTCAGGAGCTGGCATTGAAGCGTTCTGAGCTGGCATTCAAAGTCTACTTCTACTTACCGACTCTTCAAGCAGTTTCTCAAAAAACACTTCAAGTCTCAGTTTGTTCCTCTAAAAGAAGAATTAATTGATACTACCTTTTCCTGCTTATTTGCTGTGAGTATCACATAGTATTATTCATGCAATGTGCCCAGCACGAAGGCTGTAAAATTACTGGTGTAAAGCAAATAACAATACCTCCCCTGTTCCATCCCCTTTGGAATGTGGTGTGTGGGGGAAGAGTTGAAACCAAAGCAAAGGACACCAGTTACAGTGGCAACACAAAATTTGTAGTGCCTGGGCCATGTTCTCTTGTTAAGTCCACAGAACAGAAGATTAAAAAGGCCAAGTGTTGAGTCACAGCAGCCACAGCAGTGTGGACTAAGCATCAGGCCTTCACGCAGATGTCCTCGGAGTCCAGATGCTAGGCCAGCGAGTGTAGGGAATGCCTTCCTGAATATGCCTGGCTCACAGAGCCCACGCTGCTTTCCTTCCTAACCCATCAGGAACGCCAGCCCTCATGGACTGCATCAGAACTGCTCCCCCTTGCTCAGGTTCCATAACACCTAGATCAAACTCTTCCCACGGGGCCTGTTATTACATTGGCCCCATCAATATTTCTATTCACGTTCCCTGAATTCTGTTCAACTGGATATGGGGCGTTAAATTCTATTCATTGCGTATCGACTGTCAAGACCAGCCTAACTCTTCCTGCAGGCCTGGAAAGTTAGAAATAGGGCGATGGGGTTTTCAGATGAAGGTTTTGAGAGGCCTTGTGCATTATAAAGGTAACGTCTTCTCACCTGAAATAAAGATGGACCCAAGTAAGTTGCAAGCTAAACATGCATTCAAATAAGTCTTTTGAAAAATGGGAAGGGGACCAGGAAATGGAGAGAGACCAGGGAGAGGACCGAGGAAGAAGCTGTGTTATGCACACGTGCCTCTTCCCACTAGGAATGTGATCATTATGTGCCACACACACGTACTAATAAAATAAAACTTGGGGAAAAAAACAAAAACAAGTGGACTGTGTGAGTACTGCAGAAATCAAATTGATTCTATTTAAACACTTAGAAAGTTTAATTGCTTTTAACTTAACATATAATATAAACAGGTAAAGTTCCCCAATCATAGACCTTTGCCTCATTGGAATCTCACCTGCTACCCACACCCTTGTAACCTGCATCTCGACCACAGTCTAGAATACTCCCAAAAAGGCACCCATCTCTGCAGCTTCAAACTCAGTTACTCACCTGGATTCTAACCCATAGTTTTGCTTTTTGTTCATGGGTTATGCAGGTTAATGGGTTTTATTTTAGCAGATTCCTACAGGCACGTAACATACTTTGATCATTTTTGTCACTTCTGTTGCCTGGTTGTACCCTTAGTCTCACATTTCGGGGCGTGGGTTTTGATGTTTACAGTATATTTTGCCCATATCCATCCCACCTACTCCCTTTACACCTCCAAAGATTTCCTTCTGTGCTACTGGCTTCTGACTACTTGGCACACCTGTTAAAGGATTTAATTCTGGTGCTGAGTCGGTACTGAGCTCCTGCTGAGCACAGCTTGTCTACAAATGAAGCATTTTCCAAAGCCTTTGAGGTTAAGGCCAAAAAAGCAGCACTGTATGCAAAATTAGCATCAGGTAGGAGAAGAGGCCGGGCCAAAATAAACACAAACCGAAGGCCAACTTGGAAGAGAACAAGGTGCTTCACCGATCAGAGACCTTAGGGGTGTGGTGGTACCGTCCCGATGACATGAGGTGTGTTGCAAGGTGTACCCAGGTGTCCACACAACTTATCAGCCAGTCCAGGCCACTTTTGAGAAGACAAATGGGAATTAGTTATGAAAAACATGAGAAAATGAGGATGTATATTTATAGAAGCAAGAGCATCAGTTCTGAAGGTCACATTATTGGCTTTTTGGAGCAGGATAACTAAAACGGAAACCAAACTTTTCATTTGGAAACATTCAATTTATTTGGTACATGAGTGATTTAGCTTTGTAAAAGTTTAACAGACAAAATCCCCCTTCCTTAGTTAGCCTAGCATTCAAGGTCTTCCACCTTCAAACTGTGTCTTATGTCTTCCCGTGATTTACACAAGCAAAACCTAGCATGTAGCACCTCCTCTCCCAGACCCTCTGTTCCTCTCTTAGATTCTGGCATCTCTCAGGGTCTAGGGCAAGGTTAGCATTCTTGCTCTCCTTCCCCCACTTTCTGCCAGGAGCACTTAAGAAATTAAAACTTAGTTTACTGTAATCTAGGTTTACATCGTATTTACTCCCCCCCCCAAATTTTTTGTACATGTCCACCCTTTCTAAACTAGTTTATATTAAAATAATACACTAAGGCATGGTTTCTGATCAATTGGGCAGTATAGTAGCTTCGGAATTTCTACCCTGTTATACATGGCAGATTCCACTTAGATCCTCAGAGCATAACCCCCAGGTACTCTGCCCTGTTTCCCTCCTCAGCTGCTCTGCCAGACCCTGGTGAAAATTACACTGTGCTCCATTGCAGACCTTGTACTGACTTCACCCTGGAAGCTATTCATTTATTCACTAATTCATTCATGTATTCATTTATTTATTGGTGATGGGGATCGAACCCAGAACCTTCATACTGGGCTAGATCCCCAGTCCATTTTTATTTTCTTAGGGCAGGTTCTCCCTGAGCTCCATGTTGCCCAGGCTGGAAAGGAACTTGTAACCCTCTACCTCAGTCTCCCAGAGTGCTGGGATTATAGGTGTGTATCATCAGGCGCAGTTCTGAATGATACTTATTTAGTGATCTGTCTTCCTCATTGCCTGGGAACTCCTCAAGGGTGATTACTAGCTCTGGTAAGCTCTAAAACTTCCGCCTCTCTCTGCTTAAGAAAAGGACCTGTCACTCAGTATGCAATGTAATGTAACATAATGTAATTTGAGGCCCCAGTTCTTGGGGCACAGACTGGTACTAGTCTGTGGCCTGTTAAAAACCAGGGTCCACAGCAAAAGTGAGAAATGGCTGAGCCAGCCATTGGTCTCTGTTTCTGGCTGCTCTGCATGGCTCCATCCCCATCTGAGCTCCCTCCCCTGTCAGATCAGCAGGGTGTTAGATTCTTGTAGGAACTCGAGCCCTACTGGGAACAGCACGTGCACAAACTCTAGGTGCAGGGCTTCTCTGAATCATCTGAAAACCGCCCACCCCCTCACACCCTACCAGTCTCAAAAAAACAAAACAACAACAAAAAAACTGTCTTCTACAAAACCTGTTCCAGTGCCAAAAAGTTTGGTGACTTCTCCCATAATGAATTAAGTTCAAGATATCATTTGCATTCCTATCTTACCTTTAGAAAATAATCATTAGGATGCCTCCATTTTCTCTCTCTCTCTCTCTCTTTTTCTAGAAAACTAATTATAAGATTTTGGGAGAGGGCAGTGTAAAAGCTGAGAAGACAATAGCTTCATTGCTCAATTTGAAAATGAATTCATAGGTATGCTGCAAAATGAGTGATTTTTTTTTTTTAGGTAATGAAAGTTCTCCACTTTTAAATTGAATAATATATAGCTGCTGACAAAGAGAGGTTAGAAATGTTAATTAAATCTAAACCTAGATAATCAGATAGCTATTAAGTAAGCTTAATTATTTAACTTTTTTAGTTATCTGATGCTGATTCATGTTCACATTAGGTGTCTTTCAAATCTCAGGCTTTTGTGCCTGTCAAACTTTGCAGTGCCTGGAGACATTTCTATGTCACCGCCTTCTCCTGTCAGACTCTGTAGTTTCCTCCGTCTTCCAATGAAGTGTGAACACTGATTCTTAGATAATCCATTCAAATTCACAGGAACTCAGCAGTCTAGGAAGAAATCTTAATGACAAGGGAATTCAATCCTTATTTTCTTCTCTTCATCCTAGGAATATGAGGATCAAGGGATGTTTCTGGGACCTCTGCGTGACTCCACTTGTTATTTCTATCTTGATGTCTCCCCCAAAACTCATGCACTCACAGGTGGGGAA
>RJWT010055893.1:0-10124 GCA_004365215.1 Cuniculus paca
AGTTTATATGAAATGTTGAAAATGTAATGAAATCAGTAGTGATAGAAAGCAGATCAACAGTTGCCTAGAGATAGAAGAGGAGAAAGAGATGAGTTACAAAGTTTGAAGGTCATGGATATGTTCATTATCTCGTTTGAGGAGAGGCTTTCTCAAGTGTGTACATGTATTGATACTCAGAATACATATTTCAAACATGTGCATTTCAAATGTGTGTCAGCTATAGCCCACTAAAGTTGTAGGGGTTTTGTTTTAGTTTTTGTGTGATGCTGGGACTCTAACCTAGGGCTTCCCACATGCAAGGCAACTCCTTTACAGCTGAGCTATACCCTTGTCCCTATTTTGTCAGTGGCTTTGAATTCTTTAAAATAAAAGTATTAGTTGTAAGAGGTCAGTACTAAACCACTAAGGGTAAATTCTTTCAAGCTAATTTCTTCAGGTAAAAGGAGTAAGATTTATTAGGCTGATAGCTAAGTGGCCTATCTTAATGTCTTTATTTTGACATATGATACATTATTTGCTGTTATAAATATGAAATGTAGTTAGTCTAGTTTCTAGATAGTTTCTCACCCATACTTTATATTTTACCTTAGTGTATCTAGCATAGTGTTTGTTGTCAGTGTCCTGAGTATTACATTCTGAGTGGAAGACTGATTAACTGAAGTACATCACAAAAAGAGATTGCCAACAGAAAGTATCTGAAATAATATAAAAAATCAGATTTTCAAGTCAGACTCAAATGAATCAGATCTTTACATAGAGTTAAGGTTTACTAATGATTTCAAAGATGCCAGCATTCAGAAGGTACAGGTTAAGCAGACAGAGATCTAGGATTCCGAGCACAGCTCTTTTAACCCTACCTTTGCATAGACATGCTTTTGGCCTAGAGTAATAGATGAGATCTTTTAAGTGAGGTGAGTTATCACAACAAAGAATTTAGGTTGTGAAACACCTCCATTTTATGCTTAGATGGTAGCATAGCTTACTGAACATTTTCCAGGGAGCCATTTCTCAGAAATTCATAATTTTTTTTTAATCTAAGTTTGTTTGCCATGTGCAATCCTTAGGCTGAAATATCCTGCTAAAAAACAACATTCCTAGACAAGGATTCCTTTTCTCCCTTCTCTGCATCTCTCTGGATCAGTTGCTTAACTCTCCTTCTCCAGCATCACAGTTGTCTTTAGAATACAAGGTGCCAGTAATGCTGAAGATGAACAAAATTTGTTCCTCGTAGTTTACAAGGTGGATAGCAATGAAAAGGATGTGGATTACAATGTGCAGATAAGCCTTTCTGAGAATTATTCACATGTGATAGGGTCTTCAGGATGAGAAGTTGTATTCTGTTGCTGCATGTGTGCTTCCAGGTAGGGTACACTAAAGAATTTCATGCAGGTTAAACTTAGTGGCCTTTCACTTCCCATCTTCCCCTGATGGGGTTTGTCTCTACTAGAGTGATAATAGTATTTGTTGTTAGATACTCTTACAGAACTATTGGTTAATAGTGAAGGAAAAATGTTAATTTTCTAAATTCATTTTCTACTTGCTATTTTATTTTTCAGTCTGTTTTTTGCTTTCTCTTGGTTTTCTAAGGCTATTTGTGATTTTTTTTTTTCCCCTCAGTTTAAGATCCTCAATGTACCCATGTCGTCCCAACTTGCTGCAAATCATTGGAACCAGCAACAGGCAGAACAGGAAGAAAGGATGAGAATGAAAAAGCTCACACTAGATATCAATGAACGGCAGGAACAAGAAGATTATCAAGGTATAAAGTCAGTTGTAAAAGAGTTGGAAAATGTTGATACTTTTTAACTTTTTAAATATAGTTACCAAATTTGTTCTCTTTGACCTTTTCATGCCATATTTGTATATATTTATGCTGTTAATTTTTCTTTCTATCTTCATTTTTCTCACTTGTAAAATAACATTTTCATCGTATTTTGGTAACTTCATAATTCATTTAGATTATATGCTGTTAGCTACATTTGCAAATGAGATGATTTGTGAATTGTGTCATATTGCCAGCCAGATGTGAGCAAATTTGTTCAGTAAATATTTGTCTCATTTTGTCAAATGTTTGACGTCCTGGTCTTGAGGATGCTACATGTTTTCAGATTTCAGGGTATATTGAAATTAGGATTCTAATTTTATGCATATATAGACAGCACTTTTGAGTTCATTGGAACCAGATGCCATGGATACCTCACTTTTTTTGGCAGTCTTGTGGTGTACACATTTTAGAGCCATAAGAACCAATTATGTAGCACTGTGTTAAACAAACTGCTGTATGAGAGTATTATGTAAAATTATTTATGGTTTTTTGTCTTTTAATTTCTCTTCTATAATCTTCTCTCCCAATTCATGCCCAGCATTTTTAATAATAGCTACCACTAAGTGGCCACTAATACTATTTTATGTACTTCTTTCAAAGCAGGTAATCCTCACACATTCTGTAAAAAAAGTGCTATTTTTATTTGCATGTTATATTTAGGGAATCTAAATCTAAAGTTGTGTTACTAGTAATTGAGAGAACTGGAATTTTAACCAATAGAAACTCACTCTAAACGCTGTCCTATTAGCTAGTGTCTATACCGCTTCTTTGGCTGTTTTACTGCCTCTTCAGTCACTTTGGTAGTGGCCAAGTTCACAATAAAAGGAACAGTGGGTATTAATCACATCTTGATATGTTTTTCCAGTACTTCTGTATTATTTTAACCTATATAATGGTCATTTCTTTAACTTCCTGACAAGACTAGAATTTGATCTCCCTTAAAGTTTATTTGGTTCATAGAAGGCATTTATTTACTTACTTACTTATTTATTTTTATCTTTTGGTACCAGGGATCAAACTCACGACCTCATGCTTGCCAGGCAGGCACTTAAGCCGCTGAGCTTAATCTCCCACCCCAAAGGCATATGTTTATAAGATTTACAGCATTTTCTTTTTTGCTCTTTATCACAGAAATGCTGCAGTCTCTTGCCCAGCGCCCAGCTCCAGCAAACACAAATCGTGAGCGGCGGCCTCGTTACCAACATCCAAAGGGAGCACCTAATGCAGATCTAATCTTTAAGACTGGTGGGAGGTAAAACAATCTTTACTTCCTTGACCGTTTCTTGTGACATCCCTATGAATAAACTATGAAATTCTCTGTTAAATTTACCTGCTAAAATCCTAATTTTAGCAAAATACAGAAGTCTTTTATTGAAACCAGTTTTATTGCTGCTAAATGTACAAATTAGCTGGCTTAATAGAAATGTTGTTAGTTTCCTGCGCTTTCTTTTTCTTAAAAATAGCTGAACTGGGGTTGGGGGTTTAACTCAGCGGCACAAGCGCCTGCCTGGCAAGCACGAGGTCATGAGTTCAATCCCTGGTACCCAAAAAGAAAAAAAGAATAGCTTCAGGTGGCTGAGCATGGTGATACACACCTGTAATCCCACACTCCAGCACTCAGAAGGCTGAATTAGGAGGATTGCTTCGGGTTCAAGGCCAGCCTAAGCTACATCATGAGTTGCATGCAGTGAGGCCCTGAATTCAATACTCAGCATCATCACACACAAAAAAGTAGTTTTAAAGATATTCTGTAGTATTCTTGAAAATGTTTTCTCATGTCATCAGAGACCTAAACTATTAAAATCTTTTTATCTTGATATTTCCCATTGGCTTCACATTTCCACGTTGCAGTCTAACATCTCTGAACAGCATGTTTTGTTTTGTTTTTTCCACGGCACTGGAGATCGAACTCAGGACCTTGTGCTTGCCAGGCAGGCGCTTAAGCCACTGAGCTAAATCCCCGGCCCTTTTCCTTTTGAGACAGGGTCTCACTGTGCCATTCAGGCTGGCCTTGAGCTCACTTTGTAGCCCAGGCTGGTCTTGAACTCGCAATGATGCTCCTGTCTCAGCCTCCCGAGTGCTGGGATTACAGGCGTGCACCACCAGGCCTGGCTTGTTTTTTGTTTTTTTAAACTTCATCTGTTCTCGAGTCAGTGTAGTGTCTTTTCCTAATGTTTAAATATAAATGTTGGGGTGTCAGAACCTTACAGAGTCAGTAACTACAAAGTTTGATGATGCAGTGAGTGTCTGCAGTAGGATTTGCTTCCTTCAGCATACATTCATCTGGTACCTAGGAGGTTCAGCCCTCTGCTGTGGGAAATTAAAAAACAGAAGACAATGTCTTCACTTTCAAGGTTAGAGTCAGAGGGAAAGCCAAGTACAGGTACTTGAAAGCTAATTCTTCCTTCGTCATTTAGTTATTTTAAAAAACGTAAGTTTTCTTAGGCAGTAGGGAACAAAGAGAAATATGGAGAAATAGATTTGTAAATATACGTACTATAATAGATCTGTATGTGAACACAGTTATGCCTTTCTGAGTTTGCTATCCATATTATTTTTCAAAACTTAGTTAATTTTCTGTTTTACCTTTCTTTCTCCAATATCCCTTGGAAGAAAAGGCTACATTTGCTCTTTCCTTCCTTATCTCCCATTTATTGTATTGCTTACTCCTGCCATTTTAATAAAGTTGCTTTTCTGGAGTTCCTAACTGCCTCTTGAGCATTATCTTTATAGCACTTCGTATTACAGGTCCTCCTCATTTTCTTGACATACTCTTCCCTTGGCTTCTGTGACTGTTAGCTTCTGATTTTTCCTTTCTCTCTGGCCTGTCCAGCTCCTATAAAACTCTCAGCTCCTTTATGCATATGTCCTGCCTATAGATGTCCATATTTCTTGGGCTCAGGCTTCAGCTCTCTTCTTATCTTACTCTTTCCAGGAGGTAATAACCCTCCCATGGCTCAGTTACCATTACAGCTCCAGCCTAGACCTCACCTTTGAATTTCTGATTGTCCAAATGTGTGTCTTTCAGACATAAACCTCAGTGTGTGTGCCCTTTCCCAAGCCCCTTTCTTCCACTGCTCACCCCAGTGTCCACATTGGAAAAAGATTTCACTTTGAACTCCTCCCTTTCTCTTAATTCCTCAATCTAAGTAATTAATTTCTACATTCTGTTACTAAATCCTTTGCATTCTGCTACTGAACAGTTTTCATGATTACCTGGGTTTCCCCCCTCACTACCAAGACCCTATATCACACTAGCATCACCTCTTAACTTGAATTACTGCTGCTGTCCCCCTCAGCCTTTTGCACAAGATCAAGGGTGGATTACTACTGCAGCTGCCTCATGGGCTTCTAGGTCTCATTCAACTTCTTCCAATTCATTCTCTGTGCTGTCCCCAGTGTTATTTCCAACATGAAAATCTAGTCTGTTTATGTGACTCCTCTTGCTTAACAGTATTCCGTGTCTCTTCATGGCCTGTAGGATAAAATCTAAACTCTTCAGTTTGATTAGCAAGTACCAACCTGCATGATACACATACACTTTCCCCTATTGGCTTCATCTGTTGCTATTATTTCCCCTACTCTCAATCAATTTGGCATTTTTAACTAAGTATATTCTTCTAGCCATTCTTTTTTGTTCTCTCTCTGAAACAGTCTTCTGAATTTTTTTCCTTAGATAACTTATTTCTCTTCCTGCTTTAGGCCCACCTTGGTTTTTTCAAGATTGATGTACTTCATTTGAGTATATGCTGTCACGGCTCTCCGTGGATCACATCCTAATTACCTGTTAGCTTGTCTGTATCCCCCATGAGATTAAAGACTGTGGGGGCAGAGATTGCATCTTGCCTTGCTTGTCTTTTTTCTTTTAATTCACATTTTTTTCTAATTATTTTAAAACTTTTTATTAGTATATATTTGCAATACATAATATATTCATCATGGGGTATTGGTACATATACATATCATACCTCTTGATCCTTTTCGCTTCTCCATCTCCCCCCATTTCCAGTTCCCCTTTCCATCTCATTATATCTTCTTAATAGCTTAGTGCCTGACACCAAGTAGATGCTCCATAAATACTTATTGAGTAAACGAACTGTTTTGTGTTTCGTTTTGTTTTGTGTTTTGTTTTGTTTTGTTTTGTTTTGTTTTGTTTTGAGGCAAGGGCTTGCTTTGTGTTACAGGCTGGCCTTGAACTGATTCAGTAGCCCAGCCTGACCTTGAACCTGCAGTAATTCACCAACCTCAGCTTTTTAAGTGCTGAGATTATAGCAAAGGAACTTTTTCCATTCTACATTTAGTTATCTAATAAACTCTTCCTCAGTTCTCACAAGTTCTTCCGTCTTGTCTTTCTTTTTTTGTAAGAGTCCCAACTATTGTGCTAACCTCCCAACCAGTTTTAAATCTTATTTTAAAAACACACCTTGAAAGATCCTAACTTGTCCATCATCCTTAAGAATGGTGCTTTGTAACCTGGCACGATGGCTGTAATTCCACATACTCAGAAGGCTGAGTTAGCCGGGCGTAGTGGTGCACACCTGTAATCCCAGCAGTCAGGAGGCTGAGGCAGGAGGATCACTGAATTTGAGGCTAGCCTGGACTACATAGGGAGTTCAAGACCAGCCTGACCTACATAGTGAAACCTTGTCTCAAAAAGACCACCCCCCAAAACAAACACGCTGAGGCAAGAGAATCACAAGTTCCGGCCACCCTGAGCAGTTGAGCAAGTATTTGAGTTTTCATTCTTTTCGGGTAACAGATGTTCTTCGTCACTTTTAAATGTTAAGTAAAGAACTGTAGATATTTGAAAGAACAGACTGGTGGGATAGAGCCTCCTGGTGATTTGACTCCTCTTTATTTTCTTCTGCTTTTCACCTTGGGCCAGGTATACCTTGAGTAGATACACATATCTTGAGCAGTGGCATCATCAGGTAGTTAGAAGAATGAGCTGACGTGGGGAATTTCTGTGAGAAACAGCAAGCCTTCTACCTATGAATAGACTGAGAAGCTGCTTGCAAGTTGATTCTTAACTAGGTGATTTTCTTTTTAAAAATCAGTTATTAATGGTGACAGTATATGCTGGGTAAAGAGAAACTTGAGGGAGCAGTCTGTGAGTAAACTCCCAGAAATTGGTTTCAAATGAAAATATGCAATCATATTGATTCTTAACTTGGCTAGTACTTTTTAAAAAATCAGTTGTTAATATGGATGATAATTGTCAGTTAAAGGGAAATATATTTACTAGCTGGTTATTATAGCAGTTGAAGCTTTTTTTTTTACCTGTGGATTTTTATAGGCTCCTGAACAATTAATTATGATTATTTTACAGTATTTTCTAAATTATAAGCATTTACTTTCAGTGAGTTAAGGTGGAAATAGAGCTGTAAGTAAAGCTCTTGTCTCAGTTATCTGTAATGCAAAACAAGGTTTTTTACTGGTAGTACTGGAAAAAATTGAAACTTAGTCTCTCTGGCAAGTGTTAGTACTAATATGATTTAGATGATACACATTCATGTAAATTAATCAAGGGCTCTTCAGAATTTTAAAATACACACTGTTCATCTAGATTTTATTAAAATGCAGGTTCTGATTCATTTCTGACAAGTTCCTAGGTAATGTCAAAGCTGCTGGTGTGGAGGCTACACATGGGGAACAAGGGTTTATCCTATCACACTGATTTTTTTGTATGGGCTTTTAAAAACGTTGGTTGGTTTGTTTGTTTGTTTTTGCAGTACTGGGGATTGAATCTAGTGCCTTCACACTGAACCACATCCCCAGCCACACTTCCCCTTTTTGAGACAGGGACTCACTAAATTGCTAGGGTGAGGCTCAAACTTGTGATCCACCTGCCTCAGTCTTTCAGAGTGCTGAGATTACGGGCATGCACCACCATGCCTTGCCACACTGTAATTTTTAAAATATATCTTAAAGCAAGTCTTTTTCTTTTTCTTTTTTTCTTTTTCTTTCTTTTTCTTTTTTCTTTTCTTTTTCTTTTTCTTTTTCTTTTTTCTTTTCTTTTCTTTCCTTTTCTTTTCTTTTCTTTTCTTTTCTTTTCTTTTCTTTTCTTTTCTTCTCAAGAGTATGTGCTGCTGAAGCAAGCACTTTGTTTTGGTTTTGGTTTTGAGGTGGGGTTTCATTATGATGCCCATCCTGGTCTTGAATTCCTGGGCCCAAGTAGTCCTCCTATCTCAACCCCCTGAGCACCTGGGACTACAAGTTTATGACACCATGTCCAAATTTTTTTTAATTAGATATTTTCTTAATGTCCTTATTATCAAGTTAAATGATAGTTTTATTGTAAAACAGTACCTTCAAGAATAGCATTTAATCTAAAGTGTATATAGTAAATACTTTTTGAGCTGTTAGTTTTTAAATCGTTCAGAATTATTGTTTGACCTATAAACCAGTCACATGATACCCTACACTGTTACAAGTGACAGGTAAGATTTTGAACATGTTTTCTTACCATTTTTTGCATTTGAAGTATTGTTTTAGACAGCTGCTTTGTCTTAAAGTCAGAACAAACACTTGTATCTTCTCATCAGGGAATTATTACATCATTGATCTGTTTTTCATTCAGTTCAGATCTAGAAGTTATGGATGTGTCTAGCTCAGGATATACTTTTCCATATTTACATTTTATTCATTAAAATCTCTTGCTAATGTAACTTGCTCTGTGAAAGACAAACTGTATGAGTCCCTTCAAACTATTGGAACAAAGTGACACAGATTAGCTTAAACAACCGAAGTTTGTTGTTTCACAGTTCTGGAGGCAGGAGATCTGAGATCAAGGAGTCCCCAGGGTTGATTCTTTCTGCGGCTGTGAGGAAGAATCTGTTCCCGGCCTCCCTTCCAGCTCCTGGGGGGTTGGCTGGTGATCTTTGTGTTCCTTAGCATGTAATCTCTGCCTTCATCTTCACATGGTGTTCTTCCTGTGTGCACACCTATGTCCAGATTTCCCCCTCTTGATGAGGACATAGTCATTTTAGATCAGAGGCACACTCTAAACCATACAGCCTCATCTTAACTGATTGCCTCTGCACCAACTCTGTTTCCAAATACTGTCTACATTTTGAGGTACTGGGGGTTAGACATCCACATATGCATTTTTGGGATATACAATTCAACCATAGCACAAATCACCAATTCTTAGCACCATAGAAATTAGTCACAGAAAAGAAACAGGAGCCACTTCTTTAGATTGTTGTCGGAATTGCTTCTGTTTTGTCTTAGTCCAGGTGACAGCAGTTTTGTTCTTTAAAAAGCATTAGTTTGGAAAAGCCAGTAGATGGTAGTTGTGAGGAACTTTCTTGCCCCAGTTTTGCCCTATAGCAATAAGGTCTCTAATGTCACCCTGTTTGTCTTTAGGAGACGTTGATCCAGCAGCACGTGTCATTTCATTAGGTCCTGTATCTGATGTTGTGGATAGTGGAGTCCTCCAGCAATTGAATGAGAGCAGTGGACACATCTCAGCATGTCGGTCTAGAGAGTTGCGAATCTAAACCTGGAACAGGCTGGGGCCATGGGGCAGAAACACCAGCCTCTGCCGACACCGGAACAAGCCGAGGCTTCCAGATAAGGCAGAAAAGGCCTTTTGTAATGGAAATCACGTGAGGGTTAATCTTCTCTTGAGAATGGCAGTCAAGAAATGAGATGGTTCACTTGACTACAGAGCAGTTACACCAAGAAGAACGCCAATGAGATGACTGAGCCAGAGAAGAAACAGTTGTGATGGTAATGGTATGGGGGAAATGAACTTGAGTTTTAAACTTGATTTGAGTTACAGTGTCTCTGAATTGAACATCCCATGTTGGAAGAAGAATATTTGGGGGCTCCAGGACTATAGTAGGAAAGTATAGCGCAAGCAGTAAAATCTTCTAGTAAAAACTTACATGCAGGACAACAAAATGATGAAAGATACCCAAATACCAGATAATCCACCAGGAAGGCTTTTGTTTAGAAATTTGTTCCAAGGGGAACAAGGGATGAAGGAGAAAAATCCGTTTTATGCATCAGTCAGTGATATAAAATTGCCTATTGAGTGAAAGAAAAATGTGAAGATTGTTAGTATACAGAGAGCATTAAGTCAGATGGCTTATAAAAGTCTGATACCAGCCTAAGAACAGGGATATAGTTGAGCCCATTGTAAGTATCATTGAAAACAAAATGTGCCAGTCAGCATGTCACAGAAAACGAACGAAGGACAACAAGAAGTAGATCAGAATATTTTGTTGACTTTCATGGGTTTACAGCCTTTGTCTCTAAACAGAATACAAAAACAAGTAGAGCTTTTGTTTTG